>CAKMXM010000017.1:0-18108 GCA_928724795.1 Ustanciosporium gigantosporum
CGAAAAGAGCGGATAGAAAACAGATCGTAGACGGAGGGTAAGGAGTAGGAGGAAGGTAAAGATGAATGTGAAGTCGAAGACGAAGACGACGTGGATGTGAAAGTCGGAAGTAGATGGGGATATGATGGATGTAGGTGTGGTGAGATCAGGGAAAGATGAAGGTGGCAGCAAGAAAGATTGTATGGATCCAGAAAGTGAGGCGTCAAGCCAGGAGAAGGCACAGACAGACACGCAGAGAAAGAGGGTGCCTAACTTTCCTTGAGATTTACGTTTAAGTCCCAAATGCGAGTCTACTCTATTTCCACAGAATTATAATTTGGGTTTGAAAAGGGGCTGCCAAAAAGTATCCAAGTCGGCGATAATTCTAATAGCACTCCTCCTTCTTTGTATTCGACTCCATCGTTTTCAAGCCCTGATCCAAAACCTTGCAAAGTGAATGAAATACAACCTTTGTGTCTCAGAATTGATCTGATATTTTGGCTGTTGGCCTCCTCAAGAGGCTTCTTTCATCGAGTTGGACAGGTTTCTACAATCGGGCCTTACCCCCACGTATCACCAACGCCAACAGGGCATGGAGTACAAACCCGTTTCCCTCTCGCTATCTTGGCATTCTACAGTATGCCTCCAAGGAAATCAGCTAGAAGGCGCTTGTTGCTGTGTGTGATTGATTGCATCTACCTTTCCATGCTGGCGTAAGATCTAGATTGTTGAGTATAAGGCGAACATGGCCTCGTGTAGATGGAGCACCTTGTTTGGCTGTAAATTTACTCTAACATAGTCAAAGACCATCTAACGTGATGCAAGAGTGTCATGAAAGCCATTTGGACTCAATCTGCGCGATGAGATTGTCAATAGGTACGCCGACTTCTCTTTCAGTCCGATCGGCAGCAAGTCGGAGCCCAGCAGCCGGTGGGTTCCATTCCAGGCTACGAACCATAGACAGGCCTTGAGTGCTCCCAAACCTGCTCCTGCGATCGTCTGAGCAGGAGTATGGCACACCCAGCCTTACCTTGGACCACATGACGAGCAAAGGGGTTGATATGCTAAAAAGTGCAGCCAGATTCGTAGCATTTGCTCCGATGTATCTGCCTCGCCCAGCAAACGACTCGAGGCCAGGGTGATGGATGGGTGTAGAGGCAGGGAGAGACGTCAAAAGAATGTAGGTGCCCATGAAGGACATGGACCTGTTGTCATGATAGATCGACAAAGCAAGAAAGTCGTAGCAACGATGAGATCTTGTCTAATCTTGCTACGAGGCTTCGAACAGGTCTCATTGTTGATCACTCACGCGCTATGTGTTGATGGCATTCCGCTGGTCTTTTTCACTCTGGAGCCTGGTGGGCGAGGTTGCTTGATCACCCTTTTTAATCCTTTGGCTATAGAAAAGGATGTTCGGAACAGGCCGATACTCGAGTTTGATTCAGGCGGCTACCCCAGTCAGACCATAGTGCATTCTGTGTTGCTTACCTGTGAAGCTCGTCGCTAGGGTTCCGATGGTAAAGTAGATTACATGGCACGTTCGGAAATGTAGTATACCAATGGCAGTTGCTGTAGTGACGATGCCTTGAGTGTGCTTGAGCAGCCACAGTCCAGTAGAAAGTTGCTGCGATGGCGGCTCTCTGCCATTTTCACCTCGATTCGCCATCGTGATTCACCCTCGAACTGTCCCCCTCACCTTCGAGATCAGAGCCGGACCACCGAAAAGGCCTATACCGTTTTGTCCTCCACCTAGGATAGATGCTTTCCCTTGCAGAAGCTCTCAAGACGAAGGCGTGTCCGTTCGGCCGTTGGTCTTCGATATGAACCTGGGGGAGTATCGAAAAGACAAGATAACGACTTCGTGATGGGCCTTCCAGCTCTTCAGGGATGGTGGAGGCATTTCCTCTTACCCAGGTGATCTCCCCGTGTTCCGAAACGGTCGATAAAGTGCCAGTAGAGTAGCTCTCGAAACCCGAGACTGTCAACTTTCTCACGACATCTCCACCGTCCGACTATCGTTCTCCGACCTGGTCGGACCCTGGCCGAAAGCATTCTTGGAGCCATCGTTGGCCTCTCGAACGTTCTGGTCTGGTGTGAGGCGTGACAACTCGTCTACTTGCGATCCTGTCGATCAAAAGCATCGTCTCTTCGCTCCAACTCACGGTTTTGAACATTTTTAACACACATTTTCCAGTCCAATTTTCCAGATAAATATTTGTTCACGTTTCACATCATTTACATGCCTATGGCCTTATCATCAATGACCAGCAGGTAAGCGAACTTTGGATGCTGGCCTTCGCGCTCTTCAGCGATCCAGCCGATATCGAGATTCAGCTTGTCTTGTGCTAGTCTTCGACACGATGGCAAGGTTCTAAACCACGAAACCCGAGGAGATGGTACGGTCTGCAGATCAAAACGGCTTGCTAGCATGGAACGACATCGACAAGTGACGTGAAGTGGCAGGAAATGTGACTTTGAGCGGAGTATTGAGTGTGGCCTTACGTTTAAGAGACTCTACTCGCGGGCTTTTCAAAGCAGACGAGAAGCAGAGAAGCGACGCTCGAAGGATCTGTCATATCATCTACTCCATCTTCGGATTCGCGCCGCATGTCGCATATCCTAATTAAGCATGATTCGACAGCCCACACTCCGACCAAATCAACAAACCTGAACAAAATGCAACATCCTTTGGCGAGGCTCCTCGCCGATCACGTCTGATACCCTCACCTTGACGTTCGAGAACGGATATTCCTAGCCGACCTAGCTTGGGATCTGGCTTGCAGAGTGGTGCTGGAGCCCCTAAGGAAGCATTGACCGTACGACAACAAGATTGACGACAACAAAAGAAGCGACAAAAAGGCTGCCAGCACATCCAGGGGTCCAGACAAAGAAACTTACGAATCAAAGGAAGCGCGAGAGTTGATCCGTCGGCTCCAGGTCGCTGCGTTTCAGGCCTGGCCTGGACTGAAAGCGCGCGTACAGGCAGGCGGTCGATGTCGGATCGACAATTTGCCATGATCACAGTGTGCCTCGCATGGAAAGAAAGAAGGAAAAGACTGCATCTCCCCCCCTCGGTTGTGTCACGAGAAAAGGACCCTTTTCATGTTGTTTTGGGATGTTTTGTTTGGTTTGTGTTTTTTCCTTCTTCGAAAGTAAAACCTTGCTTTCAGACGTAACCAACACTGAAACCAAATTTCGAGATTTCGTTTCACCTTGCTATTATTATTATTATTATTACTTGATTACGAATGTAATTTGAAGTTCGACTTCCAACTCTCGGCTCCTGACAGAACGTCGGCAACTCGATTCTCTCTCGATGATTTGTAGAGCAGAGCGATGGGAGCCAGCGAGAATCGGGATGGGTGCTCACACTGTGCAGAGACGCACACCATTCTATGCAGCCCTTGTCGATCTCTGCAGATCTGCCACAAAATTGTTCGTTTTCGACCTCTCCGCTTGCCGTTGGTTGATGGTTCTGCAACGACATGGCGAGCAGACTGTAGTCCCGTAGTGCTAAAGTACTGTATCTCTTTAGTACAATCTACCGCACCGAACAGTGGAGAGCTGCTGGATGCGAGATATCATCTCCTGGTTCACGTCTGTCTACCCCATCTGCATACGAACCGAAGAATTGCCATCTGGCATGTTGGTCTTTAGTCCATCAGCACATCTTTGTTTCCTCGCTTAAATCGTCTAGCGCCTCTGCAGCACTTTGTTCGTCTTGCTAGCCAGTTGCCTTGCGAAGTCTCTTTTGAGTGAATGGGTAGCCTACGATGTGAGCTAGTATAGGATGGGAAAGTTTTTCAAGAAAGAAACAGAGAGAGTCTGCGTATGGCCTCTCCGCAACGTCAGAAGCGAGAGCTCTTCACAACACCAAGTTGTCGGCGAAGAGAGGTCCATGCTTGCACTACGCCCAAAGGGATCAGGACGGCTTCAGAGGGCTATTGACCACATCCAGCAGGAGTCCATTGGCTGGATTTGACATGTTTGATGCTTCCTCTGCCTAGCTGGGACTGTTCGTGATCTGCTCCTTGATGCGCCTTGTTGCCCAGACCTGCACCAAGGTTCTCATGCTCCTAACAACCCTGTTGATCCTCCCCTCCCCCAGCTTTGCCTCAGCTCGATCGACCTTGCCTCTCTTGTCTTCCTCTACATTGCTCTGCATAATCTCCCCTTGGAACACCTCTCCATCTCTCCTACCTGTTCACCACGATCCTCATTCTCCTTTCCCTCGACCCCATCATCTCGTTCTCTGTTCCGGACCAACTGATCACCTTCTTTACGACCCAACACTCTTTTCAGCACACTCATTTTCACTTATCGCTTGGCTTTATCGTATCCATCCTGTTTCGGCCACAACACCTACAAAGTGATATCGAAAGAGACTACATTGCTTTGTTCATCAACTCATAACATCATCAACAGCTACCATGGTGCACTCGGCCAAACTTTCCACCATCGCGGCACTCTCTTTGGCATTAGCCACTGGCTCCGCCGCATCCCTGCAAGCTCCAGAATCCTCACATTCTATCCACCTGCATCTTCATCGAAGCGTAGAGGACAAACCTCGCTCCTTTGTCAAGGTACAAAAGAGACTCGCTAACACCATTGGTGGCCTTGTTCAGGGGATTGGCCAAGATCTTGGTCTAAGTGGTAAGTTATCTCATTGAGACAGTTCCGAATCTTCCCAAACCTCACCGTGATAGCCCCAGTGGTGGTACACAGCAGCACTGACGATGGCTGAAGAAAATGGGCTTGCTGAGGCCTTCAGTAGCGATCGTTTTGGTGAGACCTCCTGTACAGTTTGCAACAACCTTCTTACCCTCATCCCCCTCTCTCGTTTCTTTGCGTCCCCATATCAACCTCCATCCCCCTTTGTGGCCCAACTCCTCAACCTATCTCCCTTCTCTCACCGAATCCTTCCCGATCTCTCTCACTCCCCCTTCAAATCTTCTCGGATCTCTCCCTCTCGATCCCCAAATCGGTCAATCATCTCCCACCTCCATTCTGGGTGGACACCCCCCTCGATTATCGTTCCAACATCCCTTACCTACCTTCATCGTCGCTTACAGAAGAGGAGACGTCCCTTCAACCTCAGCTTCGTGGCCTTGTCGGAGATATCTTGGGTGCTGGTGAATATCTTTCCTTTCCGCCTGACTTGTTGCACTTCTTCCCGACCCTCTTCCTGTTCGGATGCTGTTTCGCCCGGCTTCACGCAGATACGATTTACTGACTTCATTCTATCCTTTTTTGACTTGCTGTGTCGGCATCTGTAGGCGGTGATTCATCTTCCTCTGCCGCACCAAGCTCTTCCGAACCTTCAGCAACCTCGAATGCAAGCAACTCGGGCCTAGGATCCACGGGAGGAAGCGATGCAAGTTCCGCAGCTCCTGCCAAAAGTACACAGGCCAGCCCTTCGAGTGGAAACAGCAACGCCAGTGGATACGGCAACAACAACAAGGGCAGCGATCAGGCAACGCCTTCTTCAAGCAGCAGCAGCGGCAACGGCCACAGAACCAGTAACAACAGCAACAACAGCAATGCAGGCAGCAACAGCAACAGCAGCGGAAGCAGCAATTCCGCGGCTGGAGCGAGTGCCTCTGCCAACAGCAATGTTCAGGATTCAGCAAGTACCGTTGCAAGCACCAGCAGCAGCCTCAATGCAACTGCAGCTTCAGCATCTGCGCTCGCTGCCAGTCTCTTGTCAGCTGCTTCTGCTGCCACTGCTCGGACCTCGCTCACTTCGTCTATGACTTCTACTCTGACAACGCAGACGCTAGCCGATGGCTCCGTGTACACTGGATTTGCCCCTTTGCCAACTAGCACTAGTTCGCTTTCTGGTGCGAGTCAGAGCAACAGCAGCGATTCGAGCGGAAGCACCAAGGTAGTTGTACCCATCGTGGTGGTTACCGTTAGTCTAGCGTTGGCTGCGATTGCTTGGACGATCTACCGCAAAGTCAGGCAATCCGGCCAGGAAGAATATTACAATCCTCGAATGCAACCAGTAGGATACAATGCTAACGGGAGAGGTGGGGGAGGTGGTATGGCTAGATCAGCTTCTGCTTTTGCCGTCGGAGGCGCATCTGACGGCTTCGTCAGGGAGAGGAGACGAAACCACAGCATGGAGTCTTTTGAAGCTGGTCGACCTTTGAGCACGCTGTCGGAAGAAACGGGCGACTACTACAACATGCCACCTCCTATGACCGAAGTTCAGCCTTACGGATCTGTCGGGGGTGCCAGCTTCGCTGCGGTCCCCATGGCAGCTGGCGGCAGCCGAAGCAGTCGATTGCGCAACTACGGTTCAACCCGAGGCTCAGTACGAGGCTTGCCTGTCCGAGATGCTGAAGACGGACACGGGAACGAAGGCTATCAGAGCCCGTTCAGCGATGAACATGGTGCTTACGACGTCAACTATTACGATGGTAGCGCAACAGATGGATACAACAACCGAGCAACTAAAGGCATCGACGCCGCAGGAGCCTCGAGAGCGAGTGGAAGGGCGTACTCTCCTTACGAAGAGGTTCAACGAGCTGATGAGGAATACGCGCCCTCGTCTAGAGGCCGGGACCCTTTCTCTGATGGTTCGCAACGATGAACAGAACAATCTCTCCTCCTCTATGCAGACCTTGCCGCGTCTTGTTATTCCGCACTCCCACCGCGTATCATTGCCTATCTCTCCACTGTACCTCTGGTCTTCTCGTCTTAACCTCAACCTCCATCTCGGCGTTGTTCATTCCGGAATACTAGCCTCGAGATCTATTCGCTTTCATCGTCACCTAAACCAAATCTAGCCCTCGGTCCCTTTCTGTATTGCCTGTTGCCTACTGCATTTCTCGCTTGGTCAATGTCTACGCGGCCTTGCTCGCGACGCTATCTGTATTAGGAAAGGCAGCCTCTGTAATCCTTCCCCTCCTCTTGCTAATTCTGTCACCAAGGAATCGTAAAAACCACGCTCGTTTTCTAACCGCCTCTCTCTCCTTGCTCCTTCAGTGGCTTGGGTACGTTGATGCTGTGTGTATGATTGCAGAAGGCGAGTTTTGGAGAAGATGCTTGACTAAAAGTACAGGATGATGACGAAGAGGGTGGGGCAGACGAATGAGCCAATGAGCTGTCTTAGACTTGGAATCCTCTTGGGTCCATACTCTGTATCATCGTGTGGAGAGAGAGAGGGTAGCAGGAAGTAAGTTATGTGTTTCGGGACAAAGGGATGCGGATCACCTGGGAGATTGATTCTGGGATACGTACAAGTTTACAGAGTCTAGCGAGCAACCCGCCCAGCTGGACGACGGTAGCGACACCTTCGAGGATCTTCATGTGAGTCCAGCCGATTTCTTTGATGAATTCGAGTTTTGTTGCTTCGGGCAATTTGTCCAAGGTTTTGACGACTCTGAACAAAGTGGTTACGATGTCCACAGCGGCGTAGCCTTTGGTCCAGATTTCGTCGAGTTTATCCATCGCTTTATCGATGTCACCTGTTGCGCAATCGAGAAGCAAGTTCCTAACGAGATACGGGTGAGGTTGATCGCAAACTTTGAAAACATTGTCCGGGTTTACGAAACCTAAGCCTGTCCAAGTGGATTGCAAGTTGTTGATAGCTTGTCTCATATCCCCTTCTGTTGTGAAGATGATGGCTGCTAGACCTTCGTCCGAGTACTCTACGCCTTCTGCTTCACATATTTCGAGTAACCTTTTGAGGATTTGTTCATCTTTGACTTTTGCCGTACCGCAGGATAGCACATCGAGATTGAATGGGTTCGATAATCTTGTTGCTCTGATTGCATGCGAAACAGAATCGTGTAGTGTTGGAATAGATCTCCATGGTTCTACGTAACGCTTGTTGAGCAGCTGGAGTCATACTATCCGCCTCATCGAGGATCACAATCTTGTGTCGACCCGGTGCTAACGAGACCTTTTTCTGAGCAAAGTTCTTGATCTTGTTCCTAACAACATCTACACCTCTTTCGTCGGATGCGTTGAGTTCGAGCACTCCTTCCTTGTATGCATCCCCAAGCAAAGCTCTAGCTAGACATAGAACGGAAGTGGTTTTGCCAATACCTGGCAAACCAGAGATGAGAAGATGAGGACAATTGCCATCCTTTTGAATCACTTTCAATCGATCGATGGTCTCTTTGTTGCCTACCACCTCGTCTAATGTGAGTGGACGATACTTTTCGACCCAGGGAAGCTCGTAGGAGAGTGATGCTGTCTCTCCACCGCTCGAAGATGCTGCTCCTGCTGCTGCGGTTTGAGTCATGTTGCTCTGCTCGGCCTTGCCGTTGTAGCGTTGTGTCAAAGGAATGGATATTCAAAAGATGGTGGACTGTCGACTCAGCTCGTTCTCACACTTAGGGCCATCCGACAAAGCTGAGATGCTCTGTTGCGACTTCCGAGTCTGTTTCAGAAAAGTCCCACACCAGAATGAATGTGCACTTGTGTCTGTCTGTCGGATGAGCCGCGCGTGTCGCGTTGATTGCAAAAGTGGGTGTTGCGCATCGGGACCCTTCCATCGACTGGTCGATTCACAATTCGGCTCAGTTCGAAGTTCGCGGCGGATTCTCGAGAATTGTTGTGAGATTTATTCTCCAAGACCGGATGGATAGATCAAGAAGGCGCACAGAGCAGAGCCAAAAAAAAGACTTGAATCTCTTGCAGCTCATTCATTTCGCCTTCCATCTCATCGCAACATCCACCTTCCAAACCTCCGCATGCCAACATCTGGCACTCGTCGAGATTCACCATGCCACCTGCTTCGGTGACTCGAAGAGCTCTGCTGCGAGGCGAGGCTCCTTCAGCCTCAACCTCAACTTCTCGTTCCAAGATCAAATCCGAACCTTCCAACGAGATCGACCTTTCCTTCCTATCCTCCGACGAAGAGATCGCTTCCCTCCTCAGATCCAAGCCCAAATCTAAAGCTCCCGCATCTCAAGCAGCCAAAACCAGACGAAGCAGCAGATATGCGTCTCAGATTGAAGAAGATGAACAAGACCAAGACACGGCAGAGCCCGCTTCCACAGCAAGGAGATCATCCCAGCGACGCGCCGCCCTGGGCAGCCAAACAGCACGTTCTTCACGCCCACAGTCCCAAACACGCCGTTCAGTCCAACTCCGACCTCTACCTAGCGATGATGATGATGACGAAGACGATGACGATCTCGACATCGACGACATTATCGCCTCCATGAACGGAGCAGGGTCTAGTATTGCCAAGAAGTCGAAACCTGGCAAGCCCACCAAGAAGCCTTCTGCTGCCAAGAGGCCTTCTGCTGCCTCATCCCGACCCACGGCTCGTCCCACCCGTGCCGCGGCCCTCAAATCGCCTTCCACGAGGACTCCTTCTCGACGACGATTGCAACAAGTTGATTTGTCGGATGACTCAGCGGATGATTTCGTCCAACGAGAGGATGCGGATTTGCAAGACGAATTAGACGATGTCGCTTCTTCTGCAGACCAAGATGATCTCGAAGATGAAGACGAGGAAGAGGACGATGAGGAGCTCTATGGCACATCTCGACGCCGATCTGCTCGACAAGTGCCACCACAGCAGAAGAGGCCGACGCGTCCCACCAGGCAATCAGCCCGAGCGGCCCCTTCGGCACGTAGACGTGCTTCCACTCGATCCTTTAATCTGCGACTTAGCGACGAAGACCTCGATGATGACCTGCCACCCGCTCGCAAGACGAGGTCTTCCAAATCTAAAGGCAAACAAAGAGCTCGCGACGATGACGACATCGTTGAAGAAGAGGAAGACGACGACGACGAGGACGGTGAGGAAGATGTGGATGAGCTTGACTCGGATGATGGCGAGTACCAAGGTGGAAAGCGCAAGAGGTCTTCGGCCCGTGCCAACACTCGCTCCAAACGCCGCAAGACCACCCCTCGTCCCCGTCGTTCGAGGCGACAAAAGGCCCCGGTGGTAAAGCCACCGCAGCCTCCCAAGATGCGATTCGCCCTGCAAGAGGAACTCCCCAACCCTTCTCTGGTCGATCCACCTAGCCAGCCACACGAATTCGTCATTGAGGTCGGAGGTCATCTACCAACAGAATTTGGTGGTATCCCCTTCATCCAAGACATCGAACCGAGCGTCAGCAACTCCGAGCAATCAGCCGAGGACGACGAAGAGGAGTCCGAATCAGACGAAGACGATGAAGACGATGAAGACGATGAAGACGATGAAGACGATGAAGACGATGAAGACGATGAAGACGATGAAGCCGATGAGGAGGAAATCGAAGACATATCGCAATCCGACTCGGACGACGGGATAGAAGGCTATGTGGCTCCTGAATCCGCTTTGGATAGGCACTGGGAAACGTGCAAACGATGCAAAGACAGGCCTGCTCTGCCCATGTACAACAGGGCTATTTCGTCTCTCAAACGCCTCCACAAGCGCGAGGCCAAGAAGAGGCAATCTTCCACGCCCGAACGGTTCGGCTCCCGCGGTCGTCACCAAAAGAAGATGGTCGACGATATCACCGGAGAGGGTACGCCGGTGCAAAGGATGGAAGAGTGGATCGAGGTGCTCGAAGACCGCGCTGGCTGGTTCGAGTGCGCCAGTTGTTCCGTTTCCTGGCATTGGGGATGCTTCAGTCACGACATCCAGAAGGCCATCCTCGCCGGCATCAACTTGGATCGCGCCCTGCATCACCGCAGCATCTTTGGCCAGAATGCTCCGGCTCCTCCCCCCTCCGAGGAGTCGGAATCGAAGAGGTTGTCGACATCGCCACCTGCCCCGATTGCGATGGCACCGCTAGCGCCTGCATGATCTGCAAAGCGGACATCAACGGAAATCGTCTTACCGAGGCGCAATTGGGTTGGAGCGAAGACATGATGGCCAAGTGTCCCAAGCCCCCCGAGCTCATTGTCGCTACGAAACTCTTCCGATGCATGCGCTGCTCCCGAGCTGCCCACTACGAATGTATGGCCACCGAGAACAGAGAGGCTCGGCAACTTGAAGACGTTGCCAACTCGGCTCAAGAAAAGGGCTGGCTGTGCAGCGACTGCCATCGCTGGCCTCCCGTTGATATCATCGTCGCATGGCGACATCTTGATCCTGCGCTTTGGAAGGACGATGCAGAGAAGGAGCGAACTTATGCAGTCTTGTCGCCGAAGGAGAATCTGCCACGAGAGTACCTGGTCAAGTTCAAGGGCAAATCCTTCCGAGAGCTCGAATGGGTGCCTCACGACTGGCTTCGCATCGTTAATGTGGTCTTGCTCCATAATTTCCTTCGCAAAGGCTCTCGCCTCGAACTCGAACCTGCCGAGGTCATCGAGAGCGCCACGGTCTCGGTATCCGCGAAGAAGAACAGAGCGTTGATGGCCCTTGGCGGAGGTCGAGCAGCTCGAGACTCCACTCCTGTCAAGGCCGTTGCTGTCAAAAAGACGCTCAACGTGGATGATGTAGGCGAAGTCGATGTTGGCCCTCCCGGTCCGATTCCTGAAGCGCAGAGAAGGATCCCAAAGCCTTGGAAGACGCCCGATCGAATCCTTGCGGTCAAGTTCCATTCCTCGATTCAAAGGGGCGATGAAGATGGAGAAGTTGGTGGTGCCGAGATCGACTCCGACCATGTAGATACCGACAAATTGGATCCGATGGACTATCTTCGAAGCTGGCCTCACATATCCAGAATGTTGGTGAAGTGGCAGGATCAACCTTACGAAGGCTCGACCTGGGAGTCTTTACCAACGCGAAGAAAGCAGCCAGACATCTTCCATGAGTGCCAAGACGCCTACCGAGCGTTTCTCTCAGCTCGTCAGCTGGCCTTCCCGGCTCTGACCAAGCAGGAACAACGTAACAAGCAAGCTC
Source organism: Ustanciosporium gigantosporum (assembly GCA_928724795.1). NCBI lineage: Eukaryota > Fungi > Basidiomycota > Ustilaginomycetes > Ustilaginales > Cintractiaceae > Ustanciosporium > Ustanciosporium gigantosporum. Next base: position 11,783 of record CAKMXM010000017.1, read on the forward strand.
GCCGAGAAGCCAGATCTGGCACGCGATTCCGTGCCCTCGAAGATCAACCCACATGCATCGAAGGAGGCGACCTGATCGATTTCCAGCTCGAGGGTGTCAATTGGCTTCGGTATGGTTGGTACAACGAGAAACCGGGCATCTTGGCCGACGAGATGGGTCTCGGAAAGACGGTGCAAGTCATCACCTTCTTAGCTTCAATCTGGAAGGAATCCAAAGCTGGTCCTTTCCTGATCGTGGTGCCCAATGCTACCTTGCCCAACTGGATGAGAGAATTCGAAAAGTGGATGCCTCAATTCCGAGTCGTACCTTACTGGGGTGAGCAAGAAGCCAGATCGATGATCCAGAGGTACGAGCTATTCCATTCCAAACAAGCGCTGTCCCAGATGGGAGACGATCGAAGAGCCATCAAGTTTCACGTCGTCGTCGCTTCCGAGGTCAGCGTCAGGGGCGAGTCCCTGCCGTTGAAGAAGGTGGGGCACTGGGATGTGATTATCGTGGACGAAGGGCAGAATCTCAAGTCCGACACTCCCTCCTCTTGAGAAAGCTGAACGAGCTGCATGCCGAGCATCGTGTCATCATGACCGGAACGCCTCTGAATAACAACGTCACCGAGCTCTTCAATCTCTTGAACTGGCTCGAACCCAAGGGTCAATGGCAGAATATCAAAGCGCTCGAGGCCAAGTACAGTGTGCTCAACAGGGAAAGTATCGAAGATTTGCAAAAACGACTGCAGCCTTACTTCCTCCGTCGAACCAAGAAGGAGGTGTTGGACCTGCCATCCAAGATCGAACTCATCGTTCCCACCTCCCTGCGTCCCATCCAGAAGCGAATCTACCGATCGATCTTGGAGCAGAATCTTGAAGATATCCAGGCCCTCGCATCCACCCGTGAAGACGGCAGGAAGGGCAAGAGGAAGGCTACGATCACCAACCTCAACAACATCTTGATGCAGCTTCGAAAATGTATCCAACATCCATACCTCATCGCACCCGACTTGGAGACTCGACAGGATGAAGTGACTTACCAAGCTACTTGGGAGCACCAGAGGCTGGTCGATGCTAGTGCCAAGCTCTCCTTGCTGCAGCGCCTCCTTCCCAAGCTGAAAGAACGGGGCCATCGGGTCCTCCTCTTCTCGCAGTTCGTCATCAACCTTGATATTGTGGATGTTTTCCTTCAAGGCGAGGGCTACAAAACCCTGCGACTTGACGGTACGATTGGGCAGAAGCCAAGGCAGAAGGGTATCGACGCCTTCAACGCTCCTGATTCACCCTACTTCATCTACATGATCAGCACCAGAGCTGGAGGTGTTGGCATCAATCTCGCTTCAGCAGATACCGTGATCATCTTCGATCCCGATTTCAACCCGCACGTAGATATGCAAGCCATCGCACGAGCTCATCGAATCGGTCAGAACAAGAAGGTTCTGGTCTTTTACCCTCGTCTGCAAGTCTACCGCTGAGGAGAGAATTATTGAAGCTGCCAAAAGGAAGATGATGCTGGACCATCTCATTGTACAAAATCTGAACAACGAGGATGATCGACCTGAAGAACTGGAAAGCATCCTCAAGTTCGGTGCTCAAGCCCTGTTCGCCGAGGGAGGTACCGAAGAGTCCGAAAAAGATATACGGTATACGGACGAAGATCTGGATTCGCTGCTCGACAGAAGGAACGATGCAGACGAAGATGAATCCTCAGCCGTGGCGAATGGCAACGGGGAAGGAGGTGCGACGACCTTCTCTTACGCTCGAGTGTGGGAGAAGGATGAAACGAGCGAGGCAGCAGACATGATGCTCCCGACAGCTGTCGTCGACGACGATTTTTGGGCGGATTTATTGGCGAAACATCGAGAAGAAGTTGAGAAGAAAGCTGCCGAGGATAAGAGCAAGGAAGCGGAGGAGAAGAGGGCTTCACGAAGGGACAAGATCCGCGCAATCCTGCGAAAGGAGGAACGCGACGATGCCAACTCTCCACCCGTCAAGCGGGGCCGAGGTCGTCCTCCTAAGAACAAGCCGAAAGTCGACGCAGATTTCGATGCCAGCCGCGTCGCCGAGAGCGACAGCGAAGACGACCTGACTGGCATGGTGCACGACGCCGACGAAATCAGCCTGATAAGCACTTCCAAGGCTGCAGCTACCGCCTTGAAGAAGAAGAAGAAGAGCGGACCCGCTAGCAAGGGCAGTGGTGGCTACGCCCAGCCGAAGACTCCGATTGGCTTAGCCTTCCGGTCGATTCTGATGAAAGAAACCCGACTTCCGCCCCCAGAGCCACTGAACGACATCAACATGAATCTGCCGATAGCTGTTGTCAGACCCGGACACTTGGCCGAATTCAGGTCGATCCTCCTGTTGCTTGATCCCGATTCCAGCTTTGCAAGGGACGTTTATCAACGCTCGCGATCTGGACCTCCCGATCTCCCTGCCCCGGATCAGCGCTTCCAGTTGACACAGACGCATATCAGCTACTACACCAGCTGGCTTAGGGTCCCCAAACCCATCTTTCTCGCAGCATTCAGTATCGTTAGCGAGGAGAGCATCCCTGCCCAGATCCGAGAGCTGCCTCACGGAGGAGCGATCGCTCTCGATTGGCGAAAGATTACCGAGCTGCTTGTGAGGACGGCGACCTACATGTTCTGTGCTCTCGCGCAACCCATTACGGAAGCGCCTTGGACAATAGCCATCGAAGCTTGGAAGAATCTCCAGATGCAGCCTCCAACGCAGCGTCCTAGCGGCCAAGCAGGAGCAACGGAAGTGATCGAAATCGAAGACTCACCTGGTCCTTCGAATGCAGGCCTTGTTCCATCGTCTGGCTCTACTTCGATCTCCGACATTCCATCGAATCCATCCAACACCGAAGAAGCTGTTCGCCTACTCGCTTCGGAGCAAGCCTCCAAGCAATGGCTACAGAAGTTCGCTGGGCACAAGAATGCAGATTTGATCAAGCTGGCGGCCTTGGCAGTGGCCAACCGTACATCCGGAGCGTCCAAAGGGCTGGTTGTCATGTGTCAAAAGATATTATCGGGCGACCAGGCCCCTCAGCCTGCTTACGGTGTTGCCGAGCTCGCTATCCAAGCTTCTCTTCCCAGTGGGACCAAGTTTGTTGCGCCGGTTGTGCCCAGCACGACCATCCAAGGGAACAATGGCGATAATGTCGGCGCATCGAAGAATGGAACCGTTGCAAGCATCGCCCAGAGAGCAGCAGGAACAGGAGGACAAAACAGAGTCGTGGCCGCGTTGTCTCAACTTTCGGCCTTTGGCGGCGCCGGGAAAAGCCCGGCGAAGGTGGAAGTATCCAAAAAAGGATCTCAAGAACCTCGATCTGGACGTGGTTGTCGATTACAGGAGACTCAACAAGAAAGCCTCTTCGAGGGGATCCATCGGCGGGACTACACCTCGATCGAGCGTTGCACCTTCTCCTTCACCGTCTCTCGGGCCTTTCAGTCTTAACAATACTCCTCAACACGCAGGTTGGGTCGGCGGCTCACCATCCGCCGTAAGTCAGTATCTGGGAACGTCTTCACAAGCACAAGGATCGCCCCTCTCGAGTCGCCAACACCAAGTAGGCCCATTCGCTGCTGCAACCGGTGACGGAGTCCAGACGTGCGTGATCTGCAACCAACCTTTCCACTTCGTCAACAAGTGTCCTTTGATGAATGACATGCAAACAGCGAGTACACGATGGATGCAGTTGATGGCCGAATTGCAATACCTCGAACAACAGCTACGAGAACAACATCAGCATCTGCAACACGAAGGACTTGGGCTCGCAATCGAAAACAAGGTCAACACCTTGAAGAACACGATCAAAGTCATGAGTCGAAAGCTCAACCCTCGAAGAGAGGCGGCTGGTCTCGAGTCCCTTCAACCGCCTTTCTGATTCAAAATCGATCTAGGGGTTTGTCGGGGCTGGATGTGGATGTATCAAACGAGCTCAAAAATGTATTCTAACCAAGTCACTTGTTGTTGTAATTGACTGCAATTCGCTTTTGCCAAATCTACGAAGAGGTCGGAGTGGTATCGTGAACGCAAACGTGCGAGGCTGTTAGCAGGGCTGAGGATGGTTAGCCGTGTGAAGAAGCCCATTTGACGAGGGAAGAGTTAATCGGAATAGGCCTCTTTCTATCCTTGACAGCCTGCAAGATGGCGGGGGAGATAAAATGGATCTAACTTTCCAGAACTCTTTACGAATCGTGTTTTGGTTATTGTTGGATCTTCCCGTTGTGTTTGAAGTCTGGGTGGAAGCGGAGGGTTTTATGGTTGGATTTGTTATCGTTAGCGAAGAGACGTAGGATTCTGGAAGTAAGATCTCGAGAGCCAGCAAAGAATGGAACGCCATCAAAGCGATTTTTCTGTCTGCGTAGAAGGGCGTTGTTGTAACAGCCAAGTTTGCCGAGTTTGCGATACTTGCACCAGGAGTGCTGCTATCACCACCGATATTGCCGAGGTTCGTGTTGGTGTTGGACCCCACAGCTAGTCGGTCTCTTGCATCTCTAGCAGCAAAGCGTCTAAGTTCGTCGAAGCACATTTCGAAATTGAAGATTTGTCGATCTCTAGTCTGGAGATGTTTGACCGCTATTAGGAGTGCCATCTCCGGTTCGGTCAAATCTCGTAATACGTGCACCATACCATCTCCAACTTCCACCGACGCTGATTCCAAGATCCTTTCAATGGAAAATGTGGGTTCTAGAATGGTCAACCGACTAAATGAACCAATTAGGATACGATATACCATCCTAACATCGTTCGAAAGTTCGTAAATCCCTCGTAAGACATCCCGAAAGAGGGGATGCGAAAGCAACGATTCAATCTCCAAAGTCCATGCTAGTGCGAATTGAGCTTCACCAGAATTGCTGCTGATACCACGGCTGCTGGAACGATCCGCAGTCGGGCCAGACTCGTCAGCACCGCCTTGCAATGCAGCCCGCACGATCTTCTCGAAAGTTTCGTAGGAGGAAGGAGGTCTAACGTGAATGATTCGATGAGAGAATCGAGATTTCACCCGTTTCTCCAACAAATCGGTTGTGTCCACTCGACTGGTCAAACCGACGACCGCCAAGCCAGCTCCATAGGAGGCCGCTTGCACTGCGTCCAAAAAGGCAGTATAGCAGCGCTTGCCTTGGTCTTGCGGTAAACAGATCAAAGTTGTCCAGCACGATGATCAGAGGCTTCCTGCTTCCACTTGATGTTGGGCCAGAAGAGGAGGAGGAGGGAGCGCTCGAAAGAAGAGCTATGATGTGCGCGATGATGTTGTTCAAAGAGGAGAGGATCGCTCCTGCCAGCTCGTCTTGGATTTCTGCGTCTTGGTCCTCCTCCGCCCCTTGATCTTCGTCGTCTTCTGAACCATCCTCTCCTCCAAAGACTTGATCGCCGTTCGAATTGCCGTTTGGTGGCCGCGTTACTTCGGAATCTGGATCCTCTTCGTCATCTCGACCCGTCAATTCGGCATCAATCTGATCGCCCACATCTTCTTCGGTGAATGCACCTTGCAGGATTAACTGCTGCGCCATCTCTTTCATGGCTGCTCTATCATCGATCTGAATCGTGCCTGAGATGGATATGCGATAGAAAGGTTGTTGCTGCGTATCCTGCGACTTTGGTCGCTTTTCACTGTCTGGGCCATCTGCGTCGCCATGACCATCACTTATCGACCGCAGTACCGAGTCCAGCAGCATGCTCTTTCCGGATCCAGACGCGCCGATCAAAGACAACTGTTGCTCTCCTGCTTACGAACAGTGGCGTAGAGCATGTTGTACAGCGTATGCCATTCATCTTGTAGGGCGATGCACTCGCTCTGCCCTTCCTGGAATTGCCAGGAGGTAGTTTCCCCGGAGAGGATCTCCATACATCTTTGTTTTTGCTTCGGAAGATGCTCTTCCAGTACTTCTAGTGGCAAGCGCTGGCAGAGCGCTCTCTTTCTCGAGAAAGGCCTTGGGAAGGTGCAGATGATGATGCAGAGATTCCTACTGGGTGTTCGTTATTTGCATCGAAATCTTGTTCCACTTCCAGGTCCGCTGCCTCTACATACTCTTCCTCTGAGACTGTTCGAGTCCGCGGCTTTTCGCTTGATCGCTGGCATGGAGCTAATGCCACAGGCGGTCCGGGCTTGCTTGATGGTGGCTAAGAAGGTGACTGCGGAGGGCCGAAGGGGAGGAGAGGATACCAGTCGAAACGCTCAAGCCAAGCCAAGAAGAAACGAGATATTGGGAGATCAACACTTGTTTTTTGGAAGGAAGGAAAGTGTTAGAGCGAGATTTAGGATTTCGTTCTGACGAATTTCGTTAGATTCGGATATCTCTCCGGATCGAACTGCGAAGAACTGAATGTGAGCCT
>CAKMXM010000018.1:0-13388 GCA_928724795.1 Ustanciosporium gigantosporum
AATACAACCATGAAGTAGGCTTGGAGGTAGCCATCTTTTAATGATAGTGTAACAACTCAGTGGTCTAGCTTGAGGAGAGAAGCGTCGAAAATTAACGGGTCTTAGACAATATACCTACACCGTGACTATTTATAATATCTATTTATTATAAGTAAGGGTAGCAGAACACTCAGTATCTGATTGAAGGAAAATGCTTCATTTTCTGGACAGTACTGAAGAGAAAATGCTGACATGAGTAACGTAGAAAGGAGTTAAAACACTCCTCGCCGAATACGAGAGGGTTTCATGGAGAAGTTAATCTGCCATGAGTTATACGGACTCTAAGGATTATAGGCGAACGTCTATATCTGATGAGAATTATTACAATTACACTGAATTGTCTATATATAATAACCATTTCTTTGTATGAAAATTTACAGAGTAGTTTCTTATAAATAATTGTTTATAAGGATGTATGGCTAGATCAAGAAAAATAAGTGTCACTAGATTTATAGTGAATCCGTACCCTAAACCGACACAGGTTCGTAGGTAGAGAATACTAAGGCGTAGAGATAATGCTTGTGAAGGAACTCGGCAAATTGTGCCCGTAAGTTAGACGATAAGGGTAACCAGAATAAAATAGTTATATTAAAATTCTGAGTGTCACAAAATCGAGGGCTGCGACTGTTTACCAAAAACACAGCAACTTGCTAAGACGAATAGTACTTGTATAAGTTGTGAACTCTGCCCAATGCCATGTCGTGTAAAGAAGGTGATCTTGTTCGTATTTTACTAACTAGAGTCACTAACTGATGCCATGGTGAATGGCGGTCTTAACTATAAGGATCTGAAAGTAGCGAAATTCCTTGGCCATTAAATGTGGTCCTGCATGAATGAGGTAACGTGGCCCTGCTGTCTCCACAAGCATCTCAGTGAAATTGAATTAGCCGTGCAGATGCGGTTTACCTTCAGTTAGACGGGAAGACCCTATGCAGCTTTACTGTAGCTTGATATTGTTTCTTCTATAGCTAGGTGTAGTATACAAGGGAGTAGATTTTTTCTACGTCAGTGAAATACCTTGACTAGTCTAAAGAAAAAACTTACCTAACACTAGTTATGATTAATTACTTATGAGAATCCCATAATTTTCTGGTTAATTCTCTAAAATCTTCTTCTAGATTTCTAAAACAGCCGTTTTTAGAAAGATAGAAATATCTTTTCTAAATCTCCAATTTCCAATGGAAATTTTAAGTCGCAACTGTTTATAAGTATCTAATAAATTATTTAGTCTGGGAAAATATCAGGTGGTCAGTTTGACTGGGACGGTAGCCTCTAATAAAGTATCAGAGGCCTTCAAAGGTATGCATATATTGGTCAGAAACCAATGAACTATGTAAAGTTTATTAAAGCGTAATAGTATAAGCATGCTTGACTGAAAGACTGATAAGTCGATCAGATACGCAAGTAGGATATAGTGATCCGGTGATTCATAATGGAATGGTCATCGCTCAAGAAATAAAAGTTACGCTAGGGATAACAGGTTTATCGTTTGCGAGAGTTCATATTGTCCAAACGGTTTGACACCTCGATGTCGACTCATCTCATCCTCCAGGTGTAGTAGCTTGGAAGGGTTCAGCTGTTCGCTGATTAAAGAGGTACGCGAGTTGGGTTCAATACGACGTGAGTCAGTATGGTCCCTATCTTCTGAAGGAAAAAGTAATCAATTAAGGACCTCCGGTTAGTACGAAAGGACCGCTGGGGATGATTCCATGGTGTACCTATTGTTAAATCTATCTTTAGACATAGCACCGTAGGGTAGCCACAATCATGACAGATAAGCGCTGAAAGCATCTTAAGCACGAAGCACACCTTATTAGATTACAAGAAATAAGAAGAAGACTACTTCTTAATTAATAGGGTGCAAATGTAAGTATAGTAATATATTCAGTTTAGCACTACTAATTTATTGATTTACTTAATCGTAAAACATTGTCTACTATTTTTAGTAAAATTTTGGGGGCCATTTTTTTTTCATTTACTAAAATAGTAAAAGGTTTACTATTGATATATGTATAGCAATAAGTAAATTAGATTTAACAGATTGATGGCCTAATGGTTCAGGGCGATCACTTTGGGAGTGATAGTACTGAGTTCAAATCTCAGCAGTCTGATTGAGATTAGATAGTTTCAAATTAATGGAATGTAATTGAATATTAGAGAATATTATTAAAGAAAAAGAAATCTATTTATATTTATACAATATTCTCTATTAAAAAATGAAAGATTTTCACATTACAATAATGGTACTATAACATAGTGGTAATGTGGCGTACTGTTAATACGTTTAACGAAAGTTCGATTCTTTCTAGTGCCTTATTAAAAAACTATTCTATAACAGTATGATTTTATACTACACTAACGAAAAGATCGGAAGAGTATATTGTATAGGGTAGTTATTAATAATTTCATTATAGATATTATCCTTATATATACAATATAAGGACAGTTATAGTATAATAAAATAAACAAAAATACTTCATCCTTTCTGGTAATTGTACCCATTTTTCGACTTAAAAAATCACACTAGGCAATGCTTAGTAAATCTCGTTGAATTTCTATAGAATTGTTCTATGAACTATAATAATAAAATAAAATAGCAATGAGTAGTTAATTTATAACGACTAGAAAAATGTTGGGCTTATGAAGTGATTTAATTAATTAAATCTATTTACGTTTCTTTTATTATGAAAAAGTAGATTAGAAAATCATTTTATACATAGCATTTCTTTGCTTGCGTCTATTGCGCATTTCTATAACAAAATGAATAATATTCTGCCAACAATTCCAGGTGTTTACCTAAAAAATAGTGGACAACTACAACAACCACAAATGCAAATGAGTAATACCTTCGGAGGTCTAGTACCTACATATTCCTTTAGTAAACAATCTCCAGGACTAGGTTCAACTCTATCTGGAAATATTGCACGAGACAATAGTGCAATTTGTATCATTAATGCTTATTTTGGTACAGTAAACAATGTAACAAAAAAGAAAAATATCGCAACACCAAATAGTAATAATGTATCTAGTTCTTCTTTTTTCATTAGTAAACCCAAGTTTAGTCATAATAATAGTAAAGTTACTATTCAATTTTTTTATTATACTAGTTCTAAAAATGGTATGTCACTACAAAATAATGAAGTTACAACAGGATCTTTCCGGAAAAAATTTCTCAGATCTAAGTACTACACTTGCTCAACTATATCAAAAAGAAGTCAATGTTATTGCTACTCGACTATATTATCCATACCTAAATAGTGACATCCTGAGTCAATACCTTGCCCACAATGCGCCAAGTAATACTTTTATGGACTTCCAGGAAGCTATTCTAACAAATCCTAGTCTACATAAAACAAATCTACCTGCACATATTAGTGGTATTAAAGTACAAGTTTCAGGACGACTTGTAACTGAAACAGTAATCCCTCGAATTACTGTAAAATCTTGTCTAATTGGTTCTTTCCAACGTAGTTCTAATAATACGGCTAAAAAAATCGGAGATTTTCTAACCTTTATTGATTATAGTAAATTTACAACTAAAAAATGAACTAGGTGCTTTTACTGTAAAAGTTTGGATCTGTCAACGATCATAAATATAGTAAAGAAATTTTAATCTAATACAATTTTACTAATTTATTCTCCCCCCTTTTCCTAACAGATAAAAGCTATTTATTAACTGTCTTACTATTCATAAAAATACACTTATATATACTAGTATAACGATCAATAAAAATAAATATACTTAACGTCAACTATATGGCGAAAAGAAAAGTCGAGGTGCTTTTATTTACCCTTTTTATTTATATAGGTATATAGATTCTAATATAGTCTTTAAATAAAAGTTAATAAAGAGAATTAGGATATTCGTTAGTAATTAGATAAAAAAGAAATTTTCTCTTTTTTTAGAAAGCTAGTGTAGTTTAATGGTAAAACTTGGGACTTCCACTCTCACATTTTCGGTTCGATTCCGAATACTAGTATAATATGTATTAATTTAATAAAAATTATACCCTGTACTGTTACCTTTATCTAATATTTGTAATTATTATAAACCATTATCTTGACTAATTAAATCATAGATTTAATGCTACTTTTTTTAATGTCTAGTTTTTTTTATTATGAAGTAGAAAATATTCTATATTATAGGTGTTAGTAATGCTTTCAATTGGTCTAATTTCACTACTAGTAGCCATTCCTGTTTTCTCCTACCGAATTACCCCAAATCTATTTAATCGAATTACATCTGTAGTTCTAATTTACTCTGCTCTACTGGCTTTTAATGGTCTACATATTGAGTCACTAGCTTCCGGAGTAGGTATCTACAGTGGACTATTCCATGTAACAACAGTGTCAGTAGCTATTGAAGGATTTCTACTTTTCACTGGTGCTCTAATCCTACTAGGATGGGGACCAGTTACAGAGAAAAATTATTTCACGATCAAATACAACAGTTGTTCCAACAATTAGTGAATATTCACTAATGATTCTTTTACATCTATGGGTGCTACACTACTGCTTAGTAGTTCAGATCTAGTAAGTATGTATCTAAGTATCGAGCTACAAAGTTTTGCTGTTTATATTCTGGCAACACTTTACCGAGATTCAGAATCTGCAACAAGTGCAGGTCTTAAATACTTTCTACTTGGTGGTCTATCATCTGCTCTAATTCTACTAGGTACTGCACTAATCTATAGTTACACAGGTCTAACACAATTTGAGAGTATCTATACTCTAGTACAAGTAACAGGATCAGATTCTGCAGCTAATAGTGCTACTTATAGTGGAGGAGTTACATGTGGACTACTTCTAATTGGTATTGGATTTCTATTTAAAGTAGCAGCTGCTCCACTACATAATTGGGCACCTGATGTATATGACGGTGTACCAACTATTGTAACATCTTGGCTGACAACAATGCCTAAAATTTCTATTTTTGTATTCCTTCTAGAACTACAATCTGGACTAGAAGGTAGCTTTGAATCTCTAAGTCTTCTTCTTAATGATAATACATCTATCGATATTTGGAAAAATCTACTACTTATTGCTAGTGTTCTTAGTCTGATTATTGGTACAGTTGTTGGACTAAGCCAATACCGAATTAAACGACTTCTAGCATACAGTACTATTAGTCATGTTGGATTCCTACTGCTAGCACTTGCTATTAATACGGAGGAATCAATTGAATCATTCCTGTTCTATCTAATTCAGTATTCACTTACAAATGTAAATACATTCCTAATTCTTCTTGCATTTGGGTATATTATGAGCACAAGTAAATCATATCTACTAGCAAATCGAGCTGTTAATAAACAATCAGTGAATAGTACAGATATTCAATTTATTGATCAACTTAAAGGTCAATTTAAAGAAAATCCTCTACTAGGACTAAGTCTAGCTCTTTGTCTATTTTCTATGGCAGGTATTCCACCACTAATTGGATTCTTTGCTAAACAAATGGTTCTATATTCAAGTACACATGCTGGTTATTATTTCCTATCTATTGTTGCAATCCTAGTAAGTGTTATTAGTGCATCTTACTATCCTAAAAAATTATTCGAGTTATCTACTTTGATAGTCAAGATATTCAAACTGATGTAGTATATACAGATAATGCTGAAAATTCATCAGATACTATTACTACTCCCTACAATTACAAATGTACATAGTCTACTAATTTCAAGTCTAACTATGATTATTGTACTATTTGTACTTCAACCATCAATCCTACTAAATAGCTGTCACATTCTAGCTCTATCACTATTTTACTACTAATGAACACAATTACACTATTTTTCCTTTTTATCCCAATTCTAGCAGTTATTCTTCTATTTGCTAATCTTCTACTAGCTGTACATCGACCTGATTCAGAGAAAGTAACACCATACGAGTGTGGTTTTAGTCCTGTATATGGTCAAACACGAAACCCTTTCTCTATTCAGTTTTACCTAGTTGGTATTCTATTTCTAGTATTTGATCTGGAGATCCTACTTGTATACCCATTCTCTGTTAATGTATATCAAACAAGTAGTTACGGTTTCTGGGTATTTATTATTTTTTTCCTAGTACTAACTATTGGATTTGTTTATGAGTTTGGTTCAGGTGCTCTATACTTTACAGATAAACGAAGTTCTATTCGTGTTGAAAAATCTTAATTAATCTACGGATATTTTCCCCCTATTAAAAAAAGGTTTTGTATATAGAAATCCATAGTATTCATTAAAAATTAGTAATATAGTAACTAATTTTTGTAATTTGATAACCTATTTTTACTGTTTTCCATTATAATAAAAAATATTTGATCTTCGTTAGCTATTTAACAGGAAAGGAAATTTATTAGGAAAATACAAAGTTTGAAATATATGGGAGTTCTTTGATATATTTGGTTTACTACTTATATGTGTTTACTACATAAAATAAAAGAAAATTTGAATTTGTTAGGGCTAATCTATTAAAATTCTTAAAAATAAGTGTCAACTAAATCACAGGTAAGAAATTTCTTTTTTAAGAATTTTTAAGGCACTAGTAATGCTAATGTTATAAAATAGATCTATCTTTTAGAGTATTACTAAAGGTGTATGTTTTTATATGGTTTTTAAATAGAGTACATTCCAGGATTCGAACACTGGTCTAGCAGGACATGAGTCTGCTGTGCCACCTTTACACTAAAGTACTTAAATATTATACTATTCTTATATTAAGCTTATTTATACAAGGTAATACCCGTATAAAAGTGATCCATAGTAGATTTTTTAACCTTGTATATTTATCTTACTAAAATAAAAGCGATTTTATATCACCGCATTCTAATATACTGATATAAAATCTACGATTTTATTAGGGCCGCGACAAAAAAAGAAATTTCCTTATTTTTCCATCTACTAAATTTAGTTACACAAAAGAGAAGGGGGTATTTCAAGAATATAAACACAGAAGGTTGAGTGAATAGAAAGTATAGCCCTACAAGGGCTGTAATAGCGTTTAGCACTCCACAACATTGAAGTACAGTCACTAGAGTAAATACTAGATTATTAGAAGGGATCATTTTCCCTAGTAGTGTAGACTTATTAGTGATGTTCTCTCGGTTATTTTTTAGATACATAAGAACGGTAACCATAATATAGCAGTAAGCAATAATGAATACACTAACTACTAGTAGGATTACAACTAGATTGTATTAAAAATGTAGTACGTCAATAGCATCTAGTTCTTCGAAACTAGATGTAGGTACACGATTTCGAAGCCCTGTTTTAATGGAATCAGGAAGAAGTGAAAATAGCCAATCAATAATAGTACTTTTATGTTCAAATGGCGAATGAATTGAATGAGAACTATCAATATTACTAGGCGTATTACCGCCGAAGGCAGTATTACCACCACTATTACCGGATTTAAGGAATTTAGTAAGGAATCCATTAATTGTGGATAGAAGTGATTCTGTCTGATTAGGGTCAGGATGAATTGTTTTATGCATCGTAGAACTAGCTACAATAGTCATACCCAGTAGTGCGCTTGTACTAGCAATTTTCCCGTTTTGGCTTGCCATCCTTTATAAACAGAATATAGTGACATAGCACCAAAGGCATTCCAAATATTTTTATTGTGCGTAATAATTGCCTCGTTTTTAACAAATACAGTTACCTCGTTATCACAGAAAATTAGGCTTGTATCAAAGGATAGAATACTAAAAATAGTTAAAACTGAAAACACAATAGTGAGAGCTTTTAGAATAAATACAAATGGTTGTAGTAGGACTATTATGACTCATTAATACAGTCTATAATAAAGTCTCGGTGTTTTATTACCAATTAGCAATAGCAAAAGGGATATTGGCAATGGACTGCGGAAAGGGGGAAGTCTCATTAGTAACGCGGTTTAGTAAAAGATTTTTATAATAAGAATTGTGATTTCTGATTATTTGCAGTAAAAATTCTTTTCTATAAAAATCTTTTTAGTTACCTGTTCAGGTTCTTTACTTTATTAAGCGGCAGAATATAGTAGTCCTGATGTTGAGGCATGAACAGAATCAAGAATAATATTAGGGAAGATTCCAAATACCACAGCAACAAATAGAAGAGGTAGTAGAAGCATGAACTCTCGTCGAGTAAGATCTGTAGTGTAGTTTAGGTATTTACTCCATGATCCAAAAGGCAATTCGGTTGTATAGCCAGATAGAGTAAGCAGCACTTAGAACAATACCTGTACTTCCTAGTACAGCAAATACTGGGTTTCGTTGGAAGGCACCAGCTAGACATAGGAATTCACCAGCCCAATTAGCACTTAGAGGTACAGCAGCATTAAAGATTGTAAATACAAAAAACATAATTGAGAACAGTGGCATGTAAGCAGTCATACCTCGATAGTATCGAATAGTTCGTGTATGGTATCGATCATATAGAACTCCACCTACTAGAATAAATAGTGCAGGACTAACAACTCCATGAGCAATACTTAGTAGTAGAGCTCCATCAATACCTTGGATTGTATTACTAAATAGACCTAGTACTACAACAGCCATATGACCAATTGAAGAGTAAGCAACTAGTGCTTTAAAATCTGTTTGTCGTAGTGTAGCTAGTGAAGCATAAATTAGAGTAATTACTGCAATAGTTTGAACTAGTGGAGAGAAGTATGATGTAGCATCTGGTAGGAATTGAATTAGAATTCGCATGTATCCGTATGTAGCTAGTTTTAGAATAAGTCCAGCTAGAATAACACTACCTGCTAGAGGTGCTTCCGCATGAGCTCGAGGTAGCCATACATGGAATGGTAGTAGTGGTGTTTTAATAGCCATACTAATAAATACTGCTAGCCATAGTAGTTTTTGTGATTCAAGGTTAATTTCTGATAGTGATACCACTTGGAAATCTGTAGAACCTACATTATAGTAAATTACTAGAAAAGCTAGTAGCATAAATAGTGAACCAAATAGTGTATAAAGGAATAGTAGGAAAGCAGCTCGTACTCGTGTTGCACTACCACCCCAAATTCCAACAATTAGGAATAGAGGAATTAGTACACTTTCAAAAAATACATAGAATAGTAGAATATCTAGGACAACAAATACAGCAATTAGTAGTGTTTCTAGTACTAGGAAACACATTAGGAAGTATTTAAGTTGCTCTTTAATATTCTCCCAATTACTTAGAATACAGATTGGTGTAATAAATGTTGTTAGTAGAACAAAGTAAAGTGAAATACCATCTACCCCAATGTGTAGGTGACAAAAATTAACTTGGTTAAATTCTTGTGTAAATTGGTACTCACCAGTACTTGAATCAAATTCACCCCATAGCACAATACTTAGAACAAAATTAATTAGTGATGTTCCTAGTGCTAGACGTTTCATTTGTGATTCTGATTGTTGTGTATTTCCTTGCATAGGTGCCAGCATTAGAGCACCTACTAGAGGAATAATTAGTAGTAGTGTTAGCATTTTTTTAAATTCAATTTATTGATGTCCTTCTTCTGTTTAGTTAATTAAACAGGAGCGCCACAGGCACTCTCCTTATCTCTTTTATTATTTTTCTGCTCTATAACTAGATAACAGTACCTTCTATTTAATTAGTAATTCTAATTCTATTTTATTATATAGTAATTTCCATTTTCTAATTACAATGGGCAAAAACATTTATTATAAATGTTTTTCTGTTAAATATAGTAATATAATAAAAGCATAAGTATTACCTATATAAAAAGGATACTATATATATCTTTCTATAACTGTTATTCTATTCATAGTCATTTTTAAAATATATATAGGGATAGGTCTCTTAGTTTAAAGGTAAAACAGTAGATCTTCATTTTACTAATAGGAGTTCGATTCTCCTAGAGATCAGTATATTTGGATCTAGAAAATAAACAGCATACTAACTTGAATATCCTTAAAATCCTATATTAATTAGTGCTCACTATCTAGAAGATAGATTGCTTTTCCTTTGAAAAATAAAGTGCTAAAAAAAAAATAGAATCATTCTTTTTTATTTATAAACAAACAAAATGTCGACTTAGTTTAGTGGTAGAATAGGTAACTTGTAATTACTTGACACTAGTTCGATTCTAGTAGTCGGCAATATACTATAAATACTAGAAATAATATATATTATATAGCCGTTAGACAGTTTATATCTATATAAACAGATAGGTATTGTGCTATAAAACTTAAAAAAAAAGATAGTACTGGAAAATTTAATCGTCAAGGCCTAAAAAAAGAAAAGAAATCCAATGGTATGCATAAGTAAATAGTAGTATAGGATGTCGTCTAAAGGAAAGACATCATTTTTTGGTAATGAGAATGGTTGTTCGATTCAACCCATCCTAGTTATATATAAAGATAGTAGGACTCGAACCTACGACGTCGATATTAAAAGTATCGCACTCTAACCAACTGAGTTATACCTTCTTTATATAGGTTACTTATGGACAAACCGCTATTGGCGAGGTGTAGGCGATTGCTAATTGTCTGGAATAGTAAAAATTTCCTTAGGAGTTCGAATCTCCTTTTGTCCGTAGTGAGTAATCATATACCTATATACTGGTATACCAAAATGAAAAAATAGAGAAGACTTTTTTACTAACTTATTTAGGGCTTATCTCCTTTCTATATAAAAAGACATAAAGAGTAAAAAAGGAAATAGACTAAGAGGATTTACCACAGCATATTGCTGTGGTACGTTGGCTTTATTCAACAAATGCTAAAGATATTGGTACACTGTATCTAATCTTTGCTGTATTTGCAGCTATGATTGGAACAGCGTTCTCAGTACTAATCCGAATGGAGCTAGCAGCACCTGGTGTACAATACCTTAACGGAGACCACCAACTGTACAATGTTATTATTACGGCACACGCTTTCGTAATGATTTTCTTCATGGTTATGCTTGTATTTACTACATACAATGAAGGTTCACTTAATATAACTACTAATAATAAACAATATAGTACTGCTAGTAATGGAAAAAATAATAAACTAGATCCCAAGAAAGCTCCACACCGTTATACTAAATATGTCATCAAAGATCCTTTTCATAATCGTGATCGTATTGCTGCTATTGCCAAAAAGCAGTTGGTGTATATATTTTTACAACGGAAAATGGTGCTTGTTATATTGGTAGTTCTATTTCTCTATATGCTCGAGTAGTTTCTTACTTTATGCCTAGTATTCTTAAAAGGAGATCGACGTGTACTTCGATATTTTCATAAGTATGGATTTACAAATGTTACACTTACTCTACTTATTATGGATACAAATAGCACTAGTGATATGGCAGTACAACTAGAACAGTATTGTATGGATACTCTACTGCCAGATCTTAATGTAGATCCAGTAGCCAGTAGTTCAGGTTATCATGAGCCAATGTCACAACACTGGCGTGATTATTTTCGTAAACTACGAGGAACCAAAGTATTTATCTATGATACTCAAACTGCACAACTTGTATTTATAAGCGATAGTGTTCAGTATATTGCTGATCATGTAGGTATTCATCGATCTACAATTCTCCGATATACTACTACCGCAGAACTCTACCTTAACCGTTTCCTAATTAGCTACGATCCTATTACAGAAATGGAGAATACAGAAAGTATGGATCTAGATCTCTTTCTAGATCTTCTAACTAATGTACGTAGTGAATATACTAATGCTACAGTACAACCTGCTAGTAAATCTATTCTAGCAGAAAATATTGTATACCCAGAACTAACTAAGAAATATGATAGTCTAAATTCTCTTGCTAAAGATATTAAAGGAGATCGAGCAACTATTCGTAAATATCTTAATAATGAATCAAATCTTCTGTATCGAAAGCAATGGAAACTAAGTTATATTAAGTAAATTTTTCCCCCTTCAACAATTTAGGCATAGCCGGGTTATATTTATATAACCCGAATTTCGCTATATGCTGGAATCTCCTTAGAGCTTAATCAACTAGAGTTTTTTATACTAATAAAATTCAGTAAAATAGATTAGGATTGGATAATCAGCAGGAAACCAAAGGAAAAATAACTTCTTAGTAGGATCCTCAGAGACTACATGCGAAACATCTTTTATTACTATTTTGTATATATAAATTAGTACAAAATAAGGAAAGGTGAAGATATAGTCCGACTTTACAGGAAACTGTAGAGGAAATCGTATGCCAGCTATGGTTGGTGGATTCGGTAACTACCTTGTGCCAGTTATGATCGGAGCTCCAGATATGGCGTTCCCTCGACTAAACAATATTTCATTCTGGCTACTACCTCCTTCACTAATTCTACTACTAGCTAGTGCTTTTGTAGAGCAAGGAGCAGGAACAGGATGGACAGTTTACCCACCACTATCAGGACTACAAAGCCATTCAGGAGGTTCAGTAGATCTTGCTATCTTTAGTCTACACCTATCAGGTATCTCATCAATGCTAGGAGCAATGAACTTTTGGATAGGAATCGTACTTTATGTTGTGTATAAACCATCAATCCTAAATGAGAATATTCAAGCTAATAAGCTTAACAAAGAAAATACTCCAGCACCTAATAATAAGAACTCTAATAAAGATCCTAAGAAAAAGTGGAAATTTAGTGATACTATTCTACATGCTCGGTTTCCCGGAGGAAAACAGGAAGTAGCTAAAACCTTTATTCTATCCGGTGATAAACCAAATAGCACTGTAATTAATCAACTACTTGGTACAAAAATTATCCAAAAAGATCTGTGTAATCTACTTAATGGACCTAAGCATGTATTTAAAGACCCGACAGACCATAAAAAGGGTACTATCAATTCTTTCGGAATCTAGGGAAACAGAATAGTACTTTTCCGGGTATCCTATATTTGAACACATATTCCTTCAGGTAGTAAATTGTAGGATCAGCCAATCATCTACCGACTCGTCTTAGTTATTACTTTAAGAAAATTGTACCTTCACGACTTGTTGGTAAATTTCTACCACTTCTAAAATCGTCACCTATTAGTGAATTTACTCTAGAAGTCATTTTTACTCCTTCTTCAGATTATCGATCGGAAATGGTTCTAGAACAATACTTCCTTCTACTACCTGAATTTAATCTTAATACTATCCGAGTATCGAATAATCCTAGTGGATCTGCAGCTAAGCCTCTATTTATGTATAATCGTGATGGTAGTATCTGCTACTATAAATCAACTAAACAAGTCGATTTTGTACGTACACTTGGTATTCATAAAGTTACTTTTATGAAACATCTAGAACAAGGTACTTATTATCTAAATAAGTATCTATTTTCTATGGAAGAACTACCAAATGCAGAACAATCAGATATAACAGTAGAGCAAGTAGCTACAATGCTAGATATTGATCGAGTTACTAATAATAAAAATAAAACACTAGTAT
>CAKMXM010000020.1:0-26185 GCA_928724795.1 Ustanciosporium gigantosporum
GAACGAAACCTTTCGACGGTGGATCCTTGGACTTTTCACGAAATAGGGCAGGATCGATGGTGAAACCCAGGACACAGAGATCCAGAAATAATCTGCTGCCTACACGAGCCTGCCATCTGAGCTACGTTGATTTTGGAACCTTTGGATCCACGAGCTGCCATCACCAGAGGTGCGTTATATCGACTGAGCTCCGTCATACAGATCTCACCCACGTCGCTTCGAACTCCGGAGAGCACTCCCGAAATCATGTTTTCCAGTGTTTGCTCTGATCACATCCGGGCAGATTTTCCAATTTACCGTACTTGGCTTTTTCGATCAGATCCAAGCACTCTGCGTAGGCAACCTCGACTTTGGCATCATGAGTGTTGCGAGGTTGGGACCGGGGATCACGTCGTTAATGCCAAGCGAAATCCTTGGTTGGCAAGCCATCAGGCGCATATCTTTGCGGAGTCGATTCCATCGCAGTAATGGCAGCATCAGGGACCGTAGTCTCGAAGCGGGCTCGAACACCGAGGATTCTTTTTACCGTCTCCGACCGTGGACTTGTCGAATACGCCACACATGACTTCGCTGTTGACAATGACCAGCCAGCCATCGTTGGGCGACATGTCTTAGGATGCCCATTGGTCCGGTTTCTCGAACGTTCTGCATTGGGCTTCCAGGTTCACCCAGATGTGGACGCTCTTTCGGTTGGGTCAGATGGGGCAAGGACATGACTTGTTTTCCCGTCCACAACCTTTCTGGCTTTGGATCGCGGGAAGTGGTATATCAATCTGCAGATCGGCATCCGCAAAGTAGCTGCAAATCTGAAGGAGGAATTGGGCTCGATCGAAAAACCGATCGCGTTTCGAAATCAAACGCAGGAAGCAGTGATGAAATCTTGGATAGCTGCGATGATGGGTTCACCGTTTCTGGGTGTGACGAGATTGTGCTTGACACCCATGAGAGTAGTAGCTTCCGTTCGAGCTTCTTCGGTTTTGGGGGACGTGCATGTTCATCTCATCTCCGTCGAAATCGGCATTGTAGGGATTACATGCACATTCATTGAGACGGAAGTCCTCCATGGACGAATCTTGGCTCTATGAGACATAATGGACAACTTGTGCAAGGAGGGCTGACGATTGAAAAGTACAATGCCCTCCATCTCGGATATGTCTCTCGACGATATCTCCGACCCGCAGCTTCTGGGCCAATTCTTCTCGCATGCCAGGAACTTGAGGAATCGTTTGAAACCCGTCTTGCCATCCATCAGGTAATTGGCTCAGGATGGACGTCGGTTCCGTTCCTGACGAACTTGGCGCAGCTGCTCGATGTTGTGCTCGAATACCCTTTCGGGATAGGTGAGGATCTTGGCGACTCTCTGTGGGACGGCCACTTCATCGATCTTGAGGTTGGGATCCAGGCTCGATAACCGTTCGACCGGAAAAGTCGACACGCTTACCGGACAAGTTACACCAGAATCGACCCTGCTTACCCTTATCTCTGACGGGGTCCTCGACTGGGCTTTTGACCGGGTTGGGTGGGGCCACCAGGCAATTCGGAATTGATATGGAGGAGGCAACGGTAAGCTCAGGAGAAACTCCCACTGTTGCCCTCCGGTGTGGCTGGTGGTGGTGCCTTTACCGCCTTTGACCAGAAGCAGAGCCCGGAAAAGCGAGTTAGTGAAGATGATTTCGGTGAGTTTGATGGTGACCACATCTGTCTTCGTTAGTGGCACCGTCCTGAGCAACGGAAGGACGGATACAGACAAGGTGGAACGCAAATGTACTGCCAGATGTACTCTTCAGGTCTGCAAATTCTGGCCTGAGACCTAAGAGCTCGCAATCTTTATCCGAGATCCTCTTGAAGAGATCGAAAGGACCTTGAAAAATTCAAATCCTCCTGAGCTTTGTTCAAATGTGGTGTGATATCACCGTTGCCCGCTCTTGATGTTGGTGGCGAAGGAGGATTTGAATTCCTCATTAACTCCTGAGCAGTCTTTTTGGCTCTGAACTTCTCGCCGAACGATCTTGAGTTGACCTTGTTTCTTGACGGTACCGTTGGTATAACCGCATTTGGGACAGTAAAGCACTTTTGTCTCGCTATGGTGTTGACCGCCTTGAAGGTTCTGGTGCGATCCGGGTTCTCGAGATTTGGCAGCTTTCGAGCGTCAGAGAAACTTTCTTCGATCTGGTTCTTCAGTA
The DNA here is from genome assembly GCA_928724795.1 of Ustanciosporium gigantosporum. Taxonomy (NCBI): domain Eukaryota; kingdom Fungi; phylum Basidiomycota; class Ustilaginomycetes; order Ustilaginales; family Cintractiaceae; genus Ustanciosporium; species Ustanciosporium gigantosporum. The sequence goes on from CAKMXM010000020.1 coordinate 2,184, forward strand.
AGACGGTGGCGCAGTTCTTGCAGATACTTTGGAGGATAGCGACAGTATGCTTGAAGAATCCGACATGGAAAACAGAGCAAGACGGGTTTGATGTAGCCGTAATGACCGACGCAATCGGCCCATCTTGAGATGACAGGTCTCACATAGCGAAGATTTGTCAGAATGCAGACGGCGATCGAGGTACCGTTGGCTACAGGTTTGCGCTCTGATTCAATGGTATAGAGATCTCGAGTGGTGACTTCGTCCTCAGACATGTTGACAATGTCATAGCTTGGGAGAGCACTCGAACTGGATGTGCTTGATCTTTTGGAATTGCATCTTGAGATACGAGTTCCTTCATCTTGACGAGCGGGCTGGCACTGAACCAGTGAAGGTGATCAAGCGGTGTTGGAATTGAAAGGAAATTTCTTTACCTCCAGTTGGGCAGTCGAGAGATGGCCCTGATCTTTCAAAGCAGCCCAAGCGGGCGCCAAGATAGGAAGGAAAAGTAATTGTGGATCAAGGAGACTTAGTCCTGGACGCTTTGGATCAAGTGTCCTAATGGTGAAATATGCTTGCTGGCTATGGTAACATGTCTGCTTTTGAGCTTCTGATTGTCAGGCTGGATTGGATCCGTATCAGCGAGGGTCACGGACTTGAGCTGCGATCTCAGAAGATGTGGCCGGGTGGAGGGAAGAGGAGCCGATGTGGCAGCTTCGAAAGGCTGGCTCGGAAAGCTGTTGCAGCGAAGTACTGACCTCGCAGATGATAGGAGCGTCAGTTCCTTCTTTGGAGATGAGTGGAGGCGAATCTATGACCGGATATGGTGCTGTTGCTGTCGATTTGGATGGTGACGATAGATGCTGAGGATGGTAATGAGGGGATGAGGTTGTTGGTTGGTTGGCTTTTGGCTTTTGGCTTTCTTCTCTTTCTCAAAAATTCCAACGTGGATGCTGGATTTTCTGTTAGACCATCCACCCGCTGGTGAAGATTATCCGACTTCCGAAGTGTTGAAAGTAACACTCTCTCTTTGGCAACATTCTTCTGTCCGGCATGTCCATGGCGGCGTCATAGTCCCCAGCGTCTAAGCTCAAGATTGGCTCCATCATAACCAGATGTGATCGACCGAAACGATGGAAAAAACAGTCTTGCAACGAATTCAGGAACTTTCCATCTCCAAGGACCCCCTCTCGACCTCGTTAGCGCAGGTCCTCGTCGATGCGTTTGACCCTTTACCTGGAGCTGCGGCAGCTTCCTCTTCACAACCTTCACAAAGATTGAAAAGCTACCAAACAGGCTCGATCGACCGCACTTGTCGCACTTGCTAGAAGTCTGCACTCAGCTGCCAGCAGCGTCGATGCTAGTAAACTGCTCGGTCGAAGAACCAGAATGCCGCTGCTGGTGTGGAGGAGGCAGCAGCAGCGACGATGAAGATCTAGTTGGACTCCTCACGCCAGTCATCAGGTCTCGTCTGGCAGACACTTCTCCGTCGTCGCTACTCTCTGCGCTACGCTTCCTTGCTGCACTTTTCGGCGTGATTCCTCAAGAAGCGTATCAGGTTCTCGTCCAAGACAGTATCCTAGACTTGTTGCTCGAAGCTCAGATTTGTGTAACGTTTTCGACAAGGATTCGTAAATCTCAACACCCTACTTCAACCAGCATTGATGGTGCAAACAAAGCTTCTTGGCTCCCAGGGACCAGAAACATTTGGTCGGTTGTCGCTGGCAGACGTCTTCAACTCGGCATCCTACCCAGCTTCTCTCACGCATAGTTGGATAAACAGCAGGCTGTTTTGGATTGGTTAGACATACATCGGCTCCCCAATTGTCCAGCATCCAGATTTCAACAGGATCGTCAGAGCAATGGCTTAGCGGTGATCTTGGTTGTAGCTATAGACCCAAGACCCGGAGATCTACTGCCAGCAAGACGCCCCAACTTTGAAGTGGTGCTGCTTCTCTCAGCAACCCACAAGCACAATCGCAGAAGAACACCGTTGTCGGTAAAGCCGGATCACTCGCTAAACTTCAACAAAGCAGGGTCGAAAGGCGTGCCAAAGACTGCACCTTTTACGACAAATGTTTGCAGCGAGTTACATTACTGGCGAGAGTGAAGGCGTCAAGATCGACAACTACTATAGATGACAGCGGGAGTGGACGAAGATAAATGGATCCAACTTAATTAACGGCTCTGGAGGTCTGTTTTACCTCGCGATCGGCCCCAATTCAAGCAAGTTGTTGACGACCCGGAGCACAATCAGGTTTTGTGCACTGGATTCGACATCACCATTGCTAGCAGCAACCGTAGTGGTCAAGACAAAGACAAGGATTGGTGGGATCGCGATGGATTTCAACACGGCACTACAACTGAGTCTTGTTACGATTCTGGACCATCTTACACGGTATCCTGCTCAACAAACCAAAGAGAAGGTGAAGTGGAAGAAACTACGAAAGTTGCTTCGGCTCAAGCAACCGGAGTCGGAGGTCAGCAAGACGACAACAAGCTGCGCAGAAAGAACACCGTCAACGCTCGAAGAAGGTGTAAAGTGTGATTGAAGCACAAGGAGTCGAGTTGGTTGCAACTATCGCCCTAGCAGGTCCACCGATTCTGAGGGCGTCACTACGGTGCAACAATATAGTTTCACCGTGAACCCCAGTCCCCCACATCCGCAAAATCGCGGCTCAGATCCTCTACTCTACCAAACAAGGTCGTCAACAAAGGAAAAATTGTTCAACGTGGCGGGTGAAAGCCCCGCTTGCGCTTTGTAGCGCTGTTTACCACGACATTCTCTCTCTGCCCACTGTGATCAGACCAGCACTGGTGGTGGAGGAGGAATGTTTTTCTCGATCCGCAACAACAAATGGCGACAATCACTCAACAGGATCTGATTCCAATGCAAGCCTTGGCCAAGATCTAATTTCATTCTGAATCCTACCATCGTATTCCGTCAACCCGAGGGGTTATTTTCAGCGATCTTTCCTAGGTGTGTTTGGTTTTTTCAGGAAAACATAACAAAATTACAGAAGTTTGAAGCTTTGATGGCTTTAACGAACTTAGCTTCTGTGGATGGGAGGTGGCGCACCGAATCGCTTCTTTTCGAATCTCCTCTACAAGCACCACTACTACAAGCAATGATGCCAAGAATACTGATGCAATGAAGAAGAAGAAGAAGGAAAGGAGAGGGGAGGGAAGACGTATCGTGAGTAGCAAACTATCGCTCTTAGCAGCATAGGGTGGAAAGTGTCTTTTCGTCTTTGTTTTTTGCTCTGATGCTGAATCGAACCCTTTTGTATCATCTTCGCAACTTCCTGCGCAACGCGTGAATATGACAGGATTCCATCGCGATCCTCTTCAGTGATCATGAGTCCGGCTGCACCGTACCTGTACGCTCCTCTTCCATCATCTCTTTTTCCTACCAAAGGCGGATGGGGAGACTTACCTCTTTCAGCTTCCGGCCTCGCCGATATGGCTAGCCTTCGGCTGGCTGACCAAGATTACCGCTTCAAATGGAGACAATAGCAACGCCAGAACTCCACAACCTGGCTCACACCCCTTTCGCCCAAGACCTGATGCCCCAGCTCTATCGCCCAAATCACCATTCCGTAAATCATTATCAAAACAAAAGGAGCTTTCGAAATTCCGGTAGCGCACCCGACGAGGAATATACAAAATCGATCACCCTCATCAGGATATCGGAAGAGATTAGCGACGTGAACCGGAAAAGCCATAGAGCGACATTCACACCTATATTCTCAATCCAGGAGAAAGAGACATTCGGGCGGCGACTTCACATCGTGGATCAACGCTCCAACGCATCCAGCTCAAATGATGTTACCACACAATCCGAGAGCTCCATGCAGCGAAGTCTCCCCTGGCCCCTTGTCGAGTGCGAGACGGGCTTGATCTGGCGCTGATGCAACTGGATGAGAAGCTGGAAGCTATTTCACGATCGATGCAACAGTTAGAGGTACGCTTCATGGAGACTTTCCCAACACATGAAGATGAAGAGGCGAGCAACACCTCGATCATCGACAAAGAAATGGGGGCATGGCAACGGAGTGCTCGTCGCGGCAGTTTTGGCAGCATCAGCGGCGCTAAGCACGTTCGACGATATGATGATGCCCTCCTTCGCACCTGCTATGAGCCTAAGGCTCTGAAAGCCAAATACGATGTTCTGGCTCAAGCATGGACCTCGCTCCAGAAGAAGGCCGAATCGCTTAGAAAGGAATTGGCCGACGACAAGTACCTCGACGTTTTCCGAACCGTCAGCGAGCAGGCTGAGGGGCATGATGGACAGTCTGGACAAAGCCGTTTCGCTCTGTCAGGCCTTTGTCAAGCAGTTCAAGCAAGACCATCAGATGGGTCTCGTACGCAGAGATCCGACCCGACGTTCTCGGTGCCAGTATGACTTCGATGCCAAACAAGACGAGCTTGCCTCTCTGACCAAGACCTTCTCAGTCAAGAAGTCGTACTACCTGCCTGCCTGTCAACAGGTCTTCAATAGCCTCGAAAAGGGCACCCGAGATAGACAGACATCCAACGGCGCCATTTTGCGCAGATTGGCAGACCTAAAATCGCGCTGGGGTGTTGAGGGACGAACTCATGAAAACGGAGAAAGAGTTGAAACGAGCTGCACTCCTCCTTCGGCGAGCCGGATCACGACAGTGGAAGCTCGAGCTTCACCAACGAGGTCACGAGTCCGGCAACATCGATTGCAAGTCTACCCACTGTCAGCAGTACGCTAAAGACCAGTGCTTCGGTTCAATCTGGCCTAGGCCTCGGTACCCCAACTCGGGCATCTGCTCTGGCTAGAACGAGACCGATGTCGACTGCCCTGTCTTCTCGAATCTCAAGCGGCCCAAGTCGTCTGTCCAGCAGTTCTTCGGAGAGGTCGGGTCGAACCTCTCAAACACACCACCATCGTTGCCTGAGAAAAGTCGATTACGTCGCATCTCGGCCACCGCAGAATCGTTGGGCCTGCGATCCCAACCGTTTTCTCCGCCAAGAAGCGGAAATGTAAAATCATTTGGTGCACCTCATTCTGAACAAGTCGGCGAAGTGGTAGGATGATGGACACCGTGCCTGACGTAGTCGAAACACCCGGCTTGAACCGAGCCACCTACAAGTCTGATCGAGGAGGTCCAGCGGCCGCTGAGACGGGTGTTCTTGGAAAGAGCTTAGGACGGCCGCTATCTACAAACGGGCGAGCGGGCAATCAGGCCAAAGCGGCAGCTGTCTCTGAGTTCTCTAGTAGCCCAAGTCGACATCCACCATCAAGCTTCAAAGCATCTTGGCTTGGTCTCGAAGTGACCAACTCACCGGAGTCCAAAACGCCTCAGTCCCTGCCGCCTCCAGGCGCACTCTGGATCCGTACCCAACGCCTTGCCGATTACACCTGTACGACCATCCTCCAGAACAGCGGCGCGAACAGAAGCCTTCCCAGTGACAGGTCGATCGTTTCCATCCCGGGCGTCAGAGGCTGGTGGCGATGATTCGGTAGAATATGTTGAATCGGTCCCCTCGAGGCCCGGCTCTTCGATGGGACGGTATTATCGACCACCCTCTGCTCAAGGCAGCGTGGGCGACGCCAAGGCTCGAAAAGCGCGATTCCATGATTCCTCGTCTATCCGTGCGATCTGCGGATTATGGGCGATCTCCCAATCGACCCGGGTCGGCCTTGTCTCAAGCATCGAGCTCGACTCCGATCCGTTATACCGGTGCATCTCGCCTGAGTATGCGGACGCCCGAACCGACGATCGTGGCCAGAGCGCAGAGACTGAGCATGTACGCCAGAGCACCCTCGACAGGTCTGGCAGGAACACCAACACATGCAGGGACGCCGAGCAAGCGTCCCGGTCGCCCTCAACCAGTCGACGCAATCCGGCGCTATCGAGCGGTCGAGCGACGCCTCTTTCTGCCGCCGCTCTGGCTTCGCTTCCAACAGCCGAACCAGGGTCGTCGCTCAACAGATCCAGCATCCCGAATTTACGCGCACTGCGCAGCAGGCGCACGACGCCAACGTTTAGCGACAATGGATCGATTGGTGGAATGTCGAAGCGGGACTTGGGCCGGCGGCTTCCGAGCGACGTCTCATCGGGTAGCGTCCAGCACGGTGGCGGGGAGTAGCTACGGTCCGACGGGTCCGATTGAACAGTACAAGGCCAACCCGAATGACGCACTGGACCTTGAGATCGCAGCCATCTGCAACGGACTGGGCGTAGCTGTTGAACGATTAGATCCGCCGTTGCCGCGTGGAGTAAGATTGGAGGAAGGCACAGGTAAAGACAACCGTGCGCGGTACGAGCTCGGAGGTAAAGTGGTAGCTTGTCGACTGTTGGAGCTTCACCGACCTGCCGGCTCAGCAGGCGCACGAGCTGGAACCAAAGCCAGAAAGATCTTGGTTCGAGTCGGGAGGTGGCTGGCAAGACTTGGAACAGTGGTTGTTGGCTCGAATGAGCTCGATCTGATCCCTGACCCTTATATTCGATCGATCAGAGGAATAATCTGCATTTGACTCTTTGTAGTACGCATTCAGACCTCACATGTCACGTCCAAAGAATCGACGCTTCAGGCTCTCAAGGCGCCAAACCTTTGCACTGGATAGGCTGAATTGGCTGAGTTAGCAAGATGATTTCAAGGTAGGTTCGTTGCTTGAGTAGCGTGAAGATGATGCTGGCTAGAAGTACAAGATGTAAGAATGTGCAAGCTTATGCAATCGCGGACGGTGCTTCTCCCGAAGAAGGAGCGCCTGTTGATGAACCTTGAGTTGATCGATTTGATGTTGGAGGAGTTTATGTCGATTTTTTCAAACCTCCTTTCTCGAGGTGTACCTGGAGGTAGCGGGAACTTGATTTCTGGGTTAGGAGAGACGGCGATATATCTCCGAACCGGTTTTGGAAGATGGATGAGGAGTAGTTGAAAGTTCTTTTGCTTGGAACGACACCGGGTTCATTTTCTTAATTGGAAATTTGACACCAGTCGTCAGAGAAGAGGACGAAGTCGAAGTGTTCGAAGTTGAGGCTAAGGAAGAAGAAGAACTCGAGTTGGAAGCTGATGATGAAGAAGTTGGTGGTTCGGCATAGTAGAAATGAACGTAACCTGGAGCGGTAGCAAAGATGGTATGGTCTTTGCCGATGGCCGCATTAGGTCCGGGGTGCCAAGAAGTTCCTCGTTGTCGATAGATGATTTGACCCGGATAGACGAGTTGTCCTATTCAGAGTGAGACAAAGGGAGAAAAGAGGCAACAGCCACAACCACATTGACAGTGCAGCGAATTGTTTCAGGCAAAGCATTCCACAGCGGTCAGTGGACAAGTTTTCTTCGTACAAAGCAACACAACTAGGTGACGTGAAAGGAAAAAGTGTTACGTACCTGTCTGTTTCTTGTATCCGAGTCGTTTACCAGGGAATTTCGATTGTTTTTTGTCGAACCACCACCCCCGTTTTGTCGAGTTACGGGTTTGTACGGAACCACCAAAAGAGAACGAGGGAGGATGTGCGTCGAAGCAGCAGAGGAGATGATGCTTGTTGAAGCGATCGCAAGAGATGCAGGTGCTACGAGCGATGCTGCTGTCGATCGCCTCAATAGGGCTGAAGCAGTGCCACCCGATGAGACTCATTTCGGCAGCCTGTTGCGACGGGTGACGATCGAGAGAGGTGGTGATGACGAGGAAGCGAAAGGGAAGAAGTAATTGCAACCGGAGAGTAGCGCACAGAGATGATGTCTGCCATGTCGGTTGAAGACGAGCAAAGAAGAAGCTGGGGTCACGTGTGAATTTGGATGACTAAGCCTAATTTCCTTAGCAATACGTCGGAAAACGGCGGATAGATTTGCAGCCGAAAGAAATCTGCCAAATTCTGAATCATTTTTTGGTGGCTTTCCAGCTGGAAGATTGCTAGATTTTCAAAGGGCCAGAAGAAAAAATTGTGAGGGACAGTCAGGCCAAGAGTGTGTGGGGACTTGTATTGTAAGCGGCTCAGCCGAAAAGGTGCTCTGCTTGCTTTGTTCACATCCGACGATCACCTATTCACCTCGACCCCCATCACATCCCAATCAGCGACCTTCGTCACACATCCCAGACATCACCGCAGCATCCGATCACGTTGATCACAGAGCCTCTCCATTGATCTCGAATACCACTTCCTACATCCGCATTTCAACGACGACAACATGGTTTGGCCATTCTCAAGCGGCAGGAAGTCGGAATCTGCCTCATCCTCATCACAACCACCTGCTTTTGAGGCAGTGGCACCCGCTCCCGTAGACCCAACCACCCTTCCATCATCTGGTTCCTCATCTCCATCTTTTTCTTCGTCATCAGCAGCAGCATCATCCCCGAAAATCCCACAGACTACCTCCGAACCCATTCGTTCGTCCAACCTTCTCCTTCTGCTGGTAACGCTGCTGCCCCTTCTTCTGCAGCAGCTGCTTCATCCTCCTCGAGCTCTTCCGCCGACTACGTTCCGACCGCAACGTCGTTACTTTCGGACAGTTCCTGAATCTAGGATCGTTACATCCCCTTGCTGGTCTCGGCAAGGATGATTTGGAGTATTTGGACCTAACAGACGGAGCACCTTCGTCCATGGAAGGTGCTCGAACTGCTGTACCTTCACGCGGATGGACGGACGATCTTTGTTATGGAACAGGAACAACTTACTTGTCAGGGCTGGCGATTGGAGGTCTGCTTGGTGCTCGAGAAGGTTTGGTTCGACCGTTGGGCGTAGACAACGCGACCTTCCGATTGCGTCTCAACGCGGTTCTCAACCAAGTCACTCGAAGGGGATCTTTCTTCGGTAACTCGGCGGGGGTTATTGCCTTGATCTACAACTTGGTTGATGCCTCCATCGATGCTGTGAGAGGCAAACATGACCTCGCTGGCGCAGTAGGTGCAGGTGCCGTCTCGGGTGCCTTGTTCAAATGCACCGCCGGTGTGAGACCCATGGTCGTAGCTAGCTCGATTATGATGGCGGCCGCTGCTACTTGGACTACCGCAAAACAGGCTTTGCTTTAAGGTTGGAGATTTCAATCTTACATACTACTGGCCTGGCCTGCTCCAATCCATATACAATGACATCTTCCTTTGTTTAAACTAGACTTACGGCAGTTTCTCGGCAACCTCGATGTCGAACCCATCTCTGTCCTTGTTGTACACTATCTGTCTGTTGCCTATGACAACTCACACTCCTCCACTCAATGAAACAGCTTTCCATCTTGCCGCTTGGATGCTCATTCATCTTACTATCGACCCAGACTTTCACAGATTCGGGCAATTTCCGACTGTTACAAACCCATCGAATGCATACAGATACAGATACACTGATTCGCGTCGTGAGCGAGGATCGCTGGGAATGGACCGACACTACGTGGAAGGATAAATAACGACAGCCTCCAATCTCTCGGAGCCGGCATTCCAAATTGCTATCGTGAGGGGAGATGTGCGTCGCTAGGTGATAATCTTGTCGATCAGGCTCTGCCAAAAGGCGGGATCAAAGTTGGGATTGACCGAGCCTGGATTCACAGGTGCAATTGCAGCGTTGATGCCCGCGTAAGCCTCCGCAGTGGAGTGAGTCTGATTCGAAGTCGAGTTGAGCCCCTCCGTCTTGGATTTGGGGAAGCCAGAATGCCATCCAGATTTGGACGGCGATCCTTCGTTTGCACCGGATCTCGATGGAATAACATTGCTGGCCTTCTGTCTTGCATCCAGAGGGCCGCCGTTGATCCCGCTAGTTGCAGAGAGTCCCGAAAGATGCTTTTGCTGCTCTTGCTGCAACATCTGGCTATTGGCTAGAGCCTGTGAGGTGGGCGACGAGACGAGCGGCGCGAAAGCAGCACCAGCAGAGGTTACAGGTGCAACATGACTCTCGCCTGTAGCACCTCCCGTTGTTTGTGCGTTCCATCCAGTGTAATTGCCGGCTGTCTGGTTGCTGAATCCCGTCATGGATAAGCCGCCAAGACCATTGAAGCCACCACCCAGCCCATTCGCCGCGATGCCGGCACCGCCACCAGGCATTCCACCGTAGCTGCCCATGTTGCTGAATCCCATGCCACCTGCCAGCCCTCCTAGATTTGCACCGCCGACACCGTTGTAGGCTGCATCGAAGGAGGGCATAGACGCTGCCGCCCATTCCGCCTGGTACCAGGCATCAAAAATCTGCTGCGCATCGTCTCCTCCATTGTTGGACGCACTTACCGGAGGCGTCGACGATGCCGTAGTATGAGTATCGCCCGCGCTGATATTACTCAGCCCAACCGCCGTCGAGGAAGCAGTGGGACTGTTGGAGCTGCTCATCGTACCACTAGGGCTTGCTTGGATTCCTGCTGAAGATGGGTATCCTCGAGGCCAGTCGCCGGAGTGGGAAGCCCTCACAGGTCTCGCTGCCGTGCTCGCTGTTACGTGCCCTCCCTATACTTTGGCGTGGTGATCTGGTGGATCCCGAGAGTCCCGAGTAGGTCAAAGAGGAGCGCGATGAAGGCGAAGGAACGTGTCCCCCGGATGTCGGACTCTGTTGCTGGCCAAGCCCTAAAAGGAGATGGGCGTCGGATTTTCGTCGCTGTTGCCATGATTCTCGTCGCGTTTGGATGATTTGGCATCTCGATTGGCGTCGCCGGCTGCAACGTCCATAGATCGTCCTCGCTTGGGGACTCTGGAGACGCCACGTGCTCTGAATTCTTTGATGCCGGGCCCATCTTGCGCACCTGCTCGAGCTTGGAAAGGGAAGAGACCGATGACGTTCGCTTCGCGATCTCGCATCTCATCTCGTTCGTGAGGCATCTTCTTCTGATAGACTTCGACATAATGCTCGAGGTACTTCTTGAGCCGGTCGGCGTTGGGGGCCCAGGGATCCATGAGCAAGATGATTCCGCAGACGAGCAGCGAGTGGAACCACTTGTACGTGCCAATCTGAACCCTGTACAACAGCAAGCCGACGTTGTCAGGCATGGAAGCTTTGAGATCCGCGACAAAGTCCTTGCGCAGCTCCAAATCGTGAAGGGCGGCGTCAAGGCTGGCTTCGCGACACGGCATGAATTTCATACCGTAGGCACCGCCAGAACGAAGGAGGTACGGACGATGCAAGGCGATGCGGGCCGAATTGATCTCGGTGTGAAGCAGGAAACGATGGACGTTGAGGAAGCCGTAAGTGGGGTCGAGTGATTTGTCGCATTCGACGCCGTCCTTTGTCAGGCGAGCGCGGAAATAGAAAGGAGGCCATCCTGGAGTTCGCGGATGCTCTGGTCGAGGGAGAGCACATCACTGATATGTACGGGATGGCGCAGATTCTGGAAGGTGTTCAGAATACGACCTTCGAGATAGGCTATGCGTTGACGATAGACGGTATAGCTAAAAGCGGTAGGAGGTTCCACACCTTCCGGCATCTTGGGCGGACGTTCAGGGACCGGGAAGACGTCTTCATCCATCACGCTGCTGGGTAGCTCAGTGTCGACGCATCGGTCATCGATCACAGCTGGACGACCTGTGTTGAGAGCGAGCGCACGATCGAAGTAGACGGCCGCCCAGACTCGGCGCCTCGCCTCGGTTTCGGTGGGCGAAAGACCGAGTTTGGCGCCATCACGATGTAGACCGATGCTGAAGGCTGCGCGAACTGCGGATGAACCCAGCGTGTAAGCTTCTCCGATGCGTCGATCCAGGAGTAAGGAATCGGCAGGAAGAGGTCAGGCGACCACCTGATCCACGTCCTCGCATCCCATGATGGAACTCATGAGCAGGGCTCTTCTGCCGGCGTAGTGGTACCGTCTAGCGACCTTCCAGTCGTTCACGGGGCTCTTGCGGAAAAAGAGCATGTTCCACGGATAAGGTGGAGATCGCGCAGAGGTTGCAGAGAAGAGCAAAGATATTGATGTTCTGGGCGTTGATCACCGGACCAGAGTTCAAAAGTTCTCGAAAGATTGACGGAGGCTCTTCTGAGGCAGAGGCTGACGCATCCAATTGATCCTGTCGAAGAAATGGTCGAGCAAGATGTTGCAGTGGTTCCGGCTGTGGAGAGCACTGAGCAGATCGGGAGTGGGACCGGATGGGCATCCATATTCGGCCATTACATCGTCAAGATCTGGTACACCTTCTACGATTCGGATGGGAGCATTGAGAGGCTGGGTTTTGGTCGAGCTACCAGGGATGCCATCGAGAATGGAGCTGATCCTCATATCCATGGAGCCACCATCGTAGAAGCCCGTCTTTGGACTGAGCCTTCCATCAGGCTCCAGCTCGTCCATCTCGTCTTCATCAGAGTCGTTGGCCAGCTTGGAGGGTCACCACGTGCGTGCTTTGACTCGTCCTGAATGTGAGCGGGCGAAGTTGAAAAGCTCTCATCGGTCCATGCAGACTTGGAGTTGCGGGGTATCTTGGAATTGGAAGCAGCGAGGGACGCTGGCGTGGAGGAGGAGGAAGAAAGGCGATCGACGTGCTGCATAAGGCGAGGCAAGTAGTCTTCCAGCAGTCTCTCGACTCTGCTGAGCCGGGATGAGACGTCGTTGTTCTCTTCGGCAGGTTGGAACGTCTTACATCGTTCGGGTATCTTTCGAGCTATGCAATGCTGGCAAGGGGTCTCCCGATTACACTTTTGCTTCCTGCGGTAGCACTCGGTGCAGGCGAAATGGACGCGATTCCTCTTTCCGGTACCCCTGGAGTACTTTTTGGAGTCTTCATTGTCAGAATCGTGGTGCTCGGGCGTATTGGGTGCACCGGTCGAAAGCGAAGTGGAAGCTTCCAATTGCTTCTGGTCGAGACGAGACGCATCCAGCTTGGATGAAGATGGTGCTGACATATCGGACGATCCAGATGGGGTGAGCGGTCGTCAGAAGCGAAGAACAAAGGAAAAGAGCGCACAAAGGAGAACGCGAGTGCTGAAGTCAATACCACTAAAGATAAGTTGCTTTGAGCCAGTGCTTGATCCCAGGTGACGAGGCGTAGCCAACCGTGTCAAAGTAAGATTGCAAGCGAACACAGGTGCTGAGTTGAAGCCCAAAAAGATCTACAGCCCAGGATACGGATGATCCGATCGCGTTCCGATGTCGGAACGAGATTGGCAAGACGACGCACTAGAGTGGGATCTGGTTTCAAGAAGAAGCCATCCTGGAAAGACCAGTCTTCTCGACGATCTCGTTGTTGGTGTCGAAGATTGTTGAAAGAAAGAGGTAGGGCAAGGAAGATGGCAACGGTGATGGCGACTACAAAGTGTCTGAAAGCAACGAGGGGTATGAGAGTGGAGAGAAGAGAGCTAAGCGTGAAAGGTACCCGACGTTCGCCTGTCATCCAAAATTGTCTGCAGAGTGGAATTGCGTGAGATCTTGGCAGCGACTCCGTTTCCACCGAGAGTGCCCAAATGCGTTCTCTGAAATTGCTGCAAAATGACTCGGATCTATCGGACTGAAGTCCACGTTCCGATTCATTGTTAGACTGAACTCGTATTGTCGGAAGTCGGAGGCTGGGTCGAGGCTGGCCTTCCAACATTGCTGCTCCAACATACAGTATTTGATGTTTCGCCATGCCATCCATGTTCTGTCCCATATCCTCCTCTGTTTCCCAATATACCACCACATTCACATCGACGCCATGTCAAAGTAAATAGTCGCAAAGAAGCACACTCAGTGTTGCAACAAGAAAAGAGTCACGGAAATGATCACAGGCTCAGACGCACCTTTGTATATCTTCCTGATTCCGTGAAAAGGCATCATCCAGATCTGATCCTTTGCCGAAAGTTGCCAGGTATCGCCATAGGTAGGCTCTGCGAGAAGGATGATGGCAAATGGTAAGTATTCTGCTCGCACAGTCAAGCTCTCGGGACCACGTCACTTCTAACAACGTACTCTGCTCTCTACCTCCGTAAACGTGTCGCTTCTTTGTTACCAGTCCCATTTGTGATTCCTACGTTCGACCAGCTACTTTGGTCCGCATCTGCGAAGAATGCAACTTCGGCTCTTATGGAGGCAGATGCATCATCTGCGGCGCACCGGAGTTTCGGTAAGTCGATGCTCGCTCTCCGCCCTCGTCAGTACCTTCTTTGTGATTAACCTTTGGTCTTCTCTTATCTGTCATTGGTAGGATGCATACTATTGCGCCGAGTGCACAAGGCTCGAAAAGGACCGCGATGGATGCCCAAAGGTGGTCAACCTCGGTGCCAGTAGAACCGATCTGAGCTTACATGCGTAAAGCGAGACAGCAGCAGCAACAATAAGTCGCACTTAGAAGCACCTTAATGCCAGCTCATCCGGATCACAGCTCTGACCTTCTCTTGCTTCTCATCTCCTTCTTCAGATTCCAAAAGGGCTAAGCATGAGAAGCTCGATCATCGACCTCGTCCTGTATTTGTACCACAGCATTCTTTCCATATCCTCAACAAGCAGATACCGGAAGTCCCAAGTCCCACCCCCGTCACAAAGAGCATGTCCCACTTTGAACAGATCAGATGAGCTGTATGGCAATCTTACAAAGTAGGAAGACACAAGATGGGGTATACCATGCCGATGACGGGAGGAAGGGCAACGTATAGCTCGGACTTAGAGCTCGGCGAAGAAGAATTCCGTGGTCGTCGGCAGCGGAGGGGTGGCGACAGAGGTTGGCACATCAATCTGTTCTCCCGTAAGATCCAAGAGTTTGACCTTCACCCCGATGTCGGTCAGCATCTGGATGTATTCGGCCGTCTCCTTTGTGCTGACAGCGCCTCCTTCACCTCGTAGCATGTTCAGGCCGTCTGTCCATTCGCTGAATTGGCTCGAGTTGAGTGCCTGCAGATCCGCCAGCGAAACGTCCGAAGCGCTCGTAGAAGGCTGATGGTCAGAGCTCGTGACGATCCGTCCAAACCAGTTCCGTTGCTTTGCGTCCCAGTCACTCCACCCGATACACCTCCGTTGAGATTTTGCTGCCCGCCAGACGGCATGCTGATATCCGTTACCAAACTCAAATCGATCCTTTCCGGCAGGTCTTCAAGTCCACCTCGGATCGGAATCCGCTCCGAAGCCTCCACAATAATGAAGGAACTTCTTGTTCGGCGAAAGCCGATAGAACATCCATGGCTTTCCAGAGCCCGGAGCCCCTCCGACTCCCGTTCCCGAAGGTGATTCTGAGACGTCCCTACCGTGCTGACAGATCCACGCTTCGGCTGAGACGCGTTCCATCCTGCCACTGGGACCTCCAGCAGCATTCGGATTTCGGAACCACGCTCCCTCCAGAAGGCGGTGGATTCGTTGCTGCCTCACAAATTCGTAACTCTCCCGATAGATCCTTCCCCTGAGATTTCGTATCGATGCTTTCGAATTGTGATCCTCGTCTACCTCCAGCTCCTTCATTTGGCGATCGCGTACGTTTCAGTACTCTGAGTCAGGAAATCGCGTTCGAGGTCGAACCAAGTCTTGGAATTTTCGTTCTTCAGAGCCTCGGTCACCTCGCTCCCGACCAGGGCAGACAGTCGGGAGAAGTCTGACATGGCTGCTCCGCTCTCGTTCCACATACGAAGGAAGAAGCGAAGCGCTAGGTGATGGACCTTCTCGAACGAAAGGAGGAAGGGCGGGAAAGACGTCGACGTCGAGTAGCCCGACTCGATGTTCCGGTGATCTGCCAACATTTCCGTCACCTCGATGGAGGCTCGACCGAAGGGACAACGTCGATCTTCAGGTCTGTTGATCTGCTCCGGAATGAAGTCCTTGGGAAGATAGGTCCCGGACTGCCACGCACAAATGATTCCAGGCATTCAGGCCCGAGCCAACCAACCCTGCCAAGCTCTTTGGCCGCTGATTCCGACGCCGAATCCGATTCGTCTCCATTTGAATCGGCTGCCGCAGGTTGATGGGCCCCCAAGTATTCGCATATAAATCCCAAAAGCATTGGCTGATTCATCATTGATCTTCGCTTTGCAAGCCACACACACGAAAATTCCTGGACGTATCGTTTGTCGGTTGGTATCCACCGCGGTCTTCATCCTTCGTTGAGCGGCTCGGATCACATTGTTTTGTTAGTCAAGGATGGACGAGGAGAGTTCGTCGCCTCGATTTGAATCCATCAACTCGGCAGCCGCCGCGGACGTGTTGAGCGACTCGATCTCCACGGTGAAGCTCTCGGACAGGTTGTCTGAGACGTTCCTCATTAGACTGTTGATCAGACTGGGACTGTAAAGCTTCATGTCGTATCAGCGCTACCTGAAACCGATTGACGAGGGTCTGTAGGAAAAGTCTGTTATAAACGTATCTCGTCGTAAACGACCTCGAAACCGTATTTGTACACGGGCGGTATCTCATTGGCATTGGCCATCGATCTTACGCCCTCTTCATCGGTCACCACTCTGCCTGCTCTTTGGAGCATCTTCAGCTCCAGAAACAACGAGCTTCTTGAGGATGGCGATCTGAGGTCGGCAGACGTTGATCCTCTCGGTAGGGAACGAGGGATGCCGACCACTTTGGCGATAAAGAGACCGTCGATCAAATCCCACCCATAGTCGAAGCTTTCCATCAGATTTTGACAGCTGGTAGGAGCGCAAGCCAGGATATTTCCGATGCCATGGGTGCGAATGATGTTGAGTAATTCGCTGAGCCACCACGGGCGACCAATTCGTCTGTGAAAGGTTTCTCCCGAATCAGCCTCTGCGGAGTGTAGGTGGCCATCTTGAGGACCACTTTCATCGCGAGGAAGGAGGAAAACAAGTCCACCATCTCAACCGCTTCTATCATGGGCGAAGAGCACGGCAAGTTTGGAACTGCTTCGATCTTCACTGGCCATATTGCTATCGTCGATCAATTCATCATTTTCGTCGTCACGCTGAGCGAAAGGCTGGCGCTCCTGAACGCCGAGGTGAGCATTGGCACAAAGCTGGCAAGATGCATCTTGGATTGGAAGGCTTGGAATTAATGAGCGCCTTGATGGTCGACTGTCGATAGGTCACGAGGTTGATGCGATTTCGCTGTCACCGAGCCAGTGACGCGCCTTGCGCTGCCTGTGCTGGCACCTGCAACGGCTGAACTTGGATCATTGCTCTGCCCAAGCCGCTAGGCGTGTCTTTGGCTCTGATTGGAGGTTATGTCTGAGAAGAGGAAGGAAGTGTGCAATTAGTGAGTGACGAAGATATTCGCAACAGTGGTGCTGGCAAAGGGAAGGTGAGCAACTCGAGAGAACACGAATGAAGGTCAGTGCACCTTGTGGATGTGCAAGCCACGAGCAGGCAAAAATTCCAGATGTGTTAGATTACTCAGTCTTGTAGCATCAAAGTCGGTCAAAGTCGACCAAACTTATGCGGCATCAAAGTCTCCTTTCAGGCTTCCTTTGCGCAGCACTCAGGCGCTACCGTCTGGTGTTGCGGCGATGCAGATACGATTGCGAGCGGAAGAGAGCGTAATCGGTGCAAATACAAAGCGCGTCGAGAAGAAGGAAAGTAGCGGCAAGTGCAGAAGTATCGAAAGCCAGCACTGCGATCCCTTGGAGAGGAGGGAGGGCTCGCCACTCCGGGCGGACACTACTCTGCGACTGCTTGCGTGACTGATGCTCCACGATCTTACTTGGCCAGCCTCTCCGCTTTCCCACGACTTGGAAGCTCTGCCCTGGAATTTAGCCACTTGAATGGGTGGGGCCAGGAGATGCCAAAACTTCACGTCGCATTCGTCGATATTTCGCTCCCAGCACTGCTCCCATTCGATGGAGATCAGAGGAACTGAGGATTTTTCCCCTTCTATTGCCAGAGATGTCGGGTTTGTAAGGAAGCTAGATCTGCTATCGCTTGAGATGGTTTGGAATATTGTCATCGCATCGGTTTCCTGAACGAGACAAGATGGCTGACAATAGCGTAGATGGCTTAGGTAAGGACGAAAGAAGAGAGCCCCAAAATGCGCTCAGAGCCTCCAGCTGCCGCAAAATCCTTCTACAGGCATGCCCATCTGCGACATTTCGAAATAACTTGACCACCGTCTCGCCGAGCTGTGTGACTGGCATCAACAACAAGAGAGTGATTGAAGTGGTTGGATTCTCGATAACGTTGAATCAAATACTTTTCTTCGCTTGTAGGCATGTAGTCGGCACCGGCCCGACCGTCGGTCCCACGCCATTCTCCTTGAGCCATTCAATCCATTCTCGTCCAAAAGTACCGCGCTGCAAGGAAGCAAGGTAGTCTACATCTACAGTGTCGGAATTGACTGATGGCCTTTCGATCAGCAGCAAATCTACCAGATTCGGTGGATCGCATCGATCGCAGCAGATGGTGAAGCGATGGCGGAGAAGAGACCCTGCTGTCAACATCGACAAGAGATCTGAGTAGCCAATCAATGTCGCGTCCAAGGCAGGCAAGAAGACAGTCGAATCCACTGAGGTCAGCAAAGAGACAAGGTATCAAGCTTGGGTATGAGTTCACTTACCTCCTCTTGATGGATTGTTCCCTTAATCCAAGCGCACTTCCGCTGTCAAGTGCTTTTCCCCAAGGAAAGGAAGTTGGTATGTGTTCAATCTCATCGATTCGCTTCCCAGATGACAGATGACGTTGTGGCGTAGTGAAGCTGCCAGCAGTCCTGTTCGGCTTGACCGGAAGAGCCGAAGACAATCTTAGCCTCGAGCTGCTGGCCAAAGCGGATCGGGACCCAACTAGCCGGAGGCAGAATAGCAGCTTGCCATGGTGGCGATGGGACGGGCGCGAACAATCTTGACAATTGGATGATGAAAGATGCAGAAATGTTCGATACTCCTGATAGAGTCAGTAGCTGGGAAAGAGAGGAAACCATGACACACACTCTCTCTCTTTCATGCCGAGAAGGCAGTCGAAATTTGGATCGACTTGACTGCGCGCGTGTTCTTCTCAGCAAAAAATATGATGCGATTTTTGATGCAGCTCTCTTCCTCCACCAAGAAGAAGAACAACACTCACCTCTCACTTCCCTACTCCTCTACGCCAGCTTCGTCCGTCCCCTTCGACAAACACACTCACCTAGAACTGCAGGGATCATCTTCGACGGCTGAGTCAGGCCACCGTACAGCAGCGTACTTTCGGCTTCCTCACATCACTGGTGTAGTCGGGCTGGTCATACTCGCTGCTGCTGCCGCTGTTTGTTCTGATGCCAGTTCAGGCGACACCGACGAGTGCTTCGGCACCCCCCCCGACCCAGATATCGGTGTTGCTTATCAATGCTTTATCTGTGGCATGTCTTGTCTGGTACATGTTCATCTAGTCAATATGTCTTCTCGGATGGAGTCTGGCGCCGCTTTGCCAGGTCGCACGTTCCTCGTTCTCTCTCTCACCACCCAGAGCTTCTTCGATCATGACCAATGGCGAAAGCCCGGTCAACAGCATCGACTCGGCCTTCGACGTCAGACGCAAAGAAAGCCATGCCGAATCGGTCAGGGATCTCCATCCTTGGAGCCCTTATCCGGTCTCGACTGCAATCTCTATTCGAATCTGTCCTCTTCTTTCGCGGGCTTATCAAAGGAATCGAATTCAAATCCATCACAGTGCGTCCGTGCGGGTGGCGGTCCAGCGGCGCGGGGGATTATCGGTGAAGTAGCCCTAGTCGCCAGAGCGCGTCCGGAAGTGGATATTAGTATTATCACCATCAGACAGGGCGCAGTGTTTGATCCCAGTGTTCAGTTAATAGTCAGTGGCCCCCGCAACTCCATGGTGTGGTGTCGCTTATAGGATTATTGGTAGATGGGGATGTGGGGAAACTCCATTTGGTCCGATAGCCTGAGCTGTGGGTGATACCATTTGGATGATCTTGATGTCCATTGCTTATGGTGCGATTATAGTTGATGGTTTTATTAAGCGTTACGTTGTGCATTTTTGCGTTCCATTTAGGAGTCGTCAGGTAAACACGCCTCTGGCGCGCGCTGATGTTATCACCGCGTCTGATTTCCATCATGTGAGATCTTTGCGGTGGGCTGGAAGCCGGCGTGTGTGATCGATCCTTCGAAATTACTTTAAATTCATTCTGATATTGGCGAGAAAGCGGCGTAGAAGACCGAGCGCCCCTTACGTTGAACAATATATGGGAATTTCTATTAGTTCGTTGCTGAGGTTTCCTATCGGTCTCGTTAGAGACGGGTAGCAGATGTGGTCAGGTGGATGGCGTTTATCGCTAGCCGACTCTTTGACGATCAGGCGTCGCGTTACGTTTAAATCAGTTCGTTGTATAACAAGCGCAGGGCGGTGGCAATCGGCGTTGATCTGGTTATGGATAAAACCTATCCTCTACGTCTATTTCTTTTTCATCGGCGATATTAGCTTTATCAAAGGCTTCACCAAACACAGAATGCGCAAATTCGTGTATGCAGTCTAGATTCTCGCTCTACCTACTCACGAAGCTCTCTTAGCGAATCAGTTGTCTACAAGGATGAGGGTGTGGATATATGGCAATGTCTAACGTTATCTTTACTATAAATCTGCCGCCCTGAGCTGGTGAGGCATAGTCGTTTTTCTCCTGCTACATTTTCCGCCTGAGTGCTCACTCGATCTTAGCGTCTTTCGCAGCCTCTCGACTTCCGATGAGTTCCTTTCGTGCCCAACCCAGGTACCAACGATGCGGACCGACTTGGTCCTGATGATTTCGTCGCAGCTTGGCTCCTCCAGAGCTGTTAGCATTGCCTATCTGGCTATGGGCCATATGCGGAAGTACAGGTAAGTTCTCCGTGCGCGTCTGATGACTGTAAACAGTGTTAATTGACTCATCTCTTTCCGGTCACCTGCAGTTTCGTGGAGGAACAAGAAATACAAAGATCTTGTCAAGCGGTCGAGGACGCTCTCGTGTCAACGCAGAACGACAAACGTAAACGCCAGAGATCAGCAACACCTCGAACCCTTGCTCAAGCCTTGAACGCCCCTTACTCCATGATCTCTTCGGATGACCGCAGGACGGGACCATTTTCTTAGAGCGAAAGTTCCCCAAAAAGGAGGCCCAGGACCAAGAATTGCACATTGTACATCACTCTTCTGAGAGAATTTCATCAGCACAAGGCGATTCGTTTGATGCGGAAGCAATGCGGGTGCAGGAGTATGCCATATAGAATTGCGTATTGGTAGTTGCGAACGTGGGAAAGAGATAACAAAGCGTACATCATCTACTTGGAGGAAGACAGCATCTTCTCCAGAGTGTCGCATTGCTCGAAGAACGGCACGTTTGGATGTTCCACCCTTGGCATCTCGTCGTTCGACACTTTCCTCAAATGACCAGACCTTCATGACATCCAGTTCGAACTTGTCGGAGAGGCCTTGCAAATCTTCCAAGGTGAGCTCCGAGAGGAACCCTTCTGTTCCGAGAGTCGGACAGCCAGGCCAGAGATGTGATGCGTTTCTCTGAAAGGATCCCCTTTCGGACTAGGTACTCGGCCAGGTCAGTGGCAAGCATGTCAGGCGTCAAGGGCCTTCATCTTTTCGGGGGAAGATGTTCAAGGTGCTAATGACGCTGTTGCGATCTGCAGACCATCTCGTGTGGTATCAGCAGCATCAAAGAGCGGCTCTTTTGTCCTCTTGCAGATCGCTTGTTGTATGTGGAAGGGATACCTTTGAGCGACATCATGAATCCTGACATCTGACCAAAGATTCGACCCGACTTGCCACGGAGTAGCTCCGAGACTGTCAGGGTTCTTCTTCTGCGGCATGATGGAGGAGCCGGTACTGTAGGCGTCGCTGAGCTGCGGGGACCGAACTCGGAAGGTGCTGCAGATGATGGAAATCCTCGGCCATCTTGCTGAAGTGCACGGCAGTCAAACTGGCCCATGAGGAGTACTCGACGACGAAATCACGATCGAGACGCTGTTCATGGAGTTAGGGCCGGCTGTACGGAAGGCTCAAGGTCGCTTAGCGATCGCATCTCGATCGAGACCGGCGAAAGGGTTACCCGCGAGAGGACCTGAGCCCAGGGGAGCACCGAAATTCGAGGGATGAGATCACGAAGGCGAGCCAAATCGGAGGAGAAGTACGTGGCGCGAGGAGAGAAGAAGATGTGACCATCGGATGGGTTGAGCACGTTGGAGATGGGTGTATCCGGGCATAAAGAGCATCGACTTCTTATCGGAAGGCACGAGCGATCGCGGCCTGGATAAAGGTCGACCAGAAGTAGGTTTCGATCGCGGTGATCTCGTCCATCGAGCCAGAGACGTAATGGGTAGCCACCTGATCGTTTCTAGATCGACCAGTATCTGGAGCTTTCCATAACAGGCCGGATCAGCTCGGTGAGCCTGCGCTCGTTGGCTGTGTGAATGTCTTCGTCATCGGCCGGATCTTGAAGGTACCCTCTTTCCACTCTTGACCGACCTTTTCGAGTCCTTCGACGATGATGTCCTTTTTCTTTGACTAATTTGAGAACGCCGGTTTTCTGGGGCTCGAGCATAGGCTTGTGAGCCACGAATGTCTGCGCGTACGCGTAACGTAGAAGGCGATTCTGTATAAGCGAAAGAGCAAAGGAGTCGTTCTTGCCTGTGAAACGGCCACCCCAAGCTTTTCGCTTGATGAAATCATCGGAACCGGAAGCCATGGCTGGTGTATCCCTCGACTAGACTGAGTAGCTGGCGAAACAGTTGCGGGGCTTTCCTGAGAGCTGGAATGAAGAAGACGAGAAGGAGGCAAGAAAAGGTGTTGCGCACACGCGATGATGAGGAAGAAGAAGAGAAGCGGCACTGATAAGATAGGAACTTGTTTCTTCTTGCAGCTTTCTTTTCCTAAGCTTTTAAGGCGTAACTTAACTTCTGATGGCCTGTGCCCATGACTCCACCCTGACCCCTTCTTTTCTTTTTTCCCTTTTTTTTTTTCTTTTCCCACCTTCTTTCTTTTTGGTTTCTTGTCAAGATCGACTTTTGAACTCCGCGTTGGAAGCCTTGGTTCATTCATCTATGACTTCTCTTGAACCAAGCACATGGATCCCTGCAAGACCAGCCATCCTATCTCGATGTGACGTTGACAGAATTTCATGACCGAGGCGGGAGACGCTTACTACTGTCATGGGCTTCCCGCCCGCTAGAATGAGGATCGAGCTTTCCTGATCGTCAATTTCAACATCGGGCCGATCCGAAGCTGGCTGACTCAAGTTGTAGTGGCTGCCGGTCGCAATTTTTACGCATGATGAGTGGGGACATCATCTGCCACGATACCCGATCCTTTCCATGCTCGAATGAGGAGAATTGCACTCGGCGTTGGTGGCCCCTACGCAAGAGTGATAACTACAGACTTGACCACTCCATCTAGTTGTGTTCCTGGGGATGCCTAAGGTAATCTCTGCAAGGGAAGGTGGGAACCATTCACAGACTCTTTTTCCCAATTCTGTTTGTTCAGGGATCGCAAAGGGGTCCTCGATGCAAAAAAAACCATCCACTTTGGGCGCAGCTTGCAGCGCGGATAGGAGGACGCAGCAGTCAGCAGCTTCAACGGCGCCGATTCGGCTGCCTTTTGACCTTGTGCGTCTCTACAGTCTAGGTCTTTTCACAATGCCCAAGGTGGCGGCGGTTGGCTTCTCACCCACTTGTTGTCAAGCAAAGGGTGCTTTCCAGGTCTTCTGTCGTCTCCACCCAGCCACCCCCAGTGTCTGGGTTATTGCGCCTCTCGTCTCCTTGAAATTTCCCGTTCCCTTGCCCGATGATCTGCAGAATGCTTTCGAGATTATCCATGATCAGCAAAAAAAAGCTTTATCCACTTAGCGGGACCAAAGGACTCGAATTTTCGTTCGGAAGAACAAACGTACACGGGTAAAGATTACTCTGAAATATGTAGAGGACGATTCACTACCTCTTGTGTGCTATATCTCAGCGATGGCCTCGGAGACTTGTCACACTCCATTGCAAGTCAGGAGTGATAGATCATGCCGCTGCCGTCTTTCCGGCTAGATCAATCCCACGCTTTGTGTGACGCGTGCAACCGTGGTGCTTGGTTGTAGGCTAAACGCCGCACTGGTCTGCGTTGCATGGCGGCCCTTTATTGTTCACAATCGAGACCGTGCACCGAGACCATGCTGGGAATCCATCACTCGTTAGCCTTGCTGTACCAAGACGTACACAGTAGTTGCAGCAGGGTGAGTTAGTCCAGAAACTGCATCCGCTTTGCGCTTCGGCCTCGACATCGACT